>JAQFXV010002215.1:0-10965 GCA_034694065.1 Camisia spinifer
TTTTTCAATCATATATCTTCAAAATAAGTTATTATCTGAGTTTAGATTCTGTACCCAAAAATTGTGAACATTTCGGGCACTTTCTATTGATATTCAGTTAGAAAACACTATCGAAACGATGCTATGCTTAGAAACCTTATCAAATGCATAGCAATAAAAGTTCATTTAATACGTATTTATTGAATGATAACTCAACGCATTTCCAGTTCCTGTTTTAGATGCCATTTGTTTATTATTCAATACAAATCGTAAATAAAACGATCAAAACTATTAACCGGTTTAACAACTATTTAATTAATTATTTATTAAAATATAAGCATTTGTTTAATTATTAATAAACACTTAAAACAAAATAAACAATAAAGTGATTTGAATATAATCTAAACAAGTGTTTGAGCAAAGATTTTGAAGAATGAATTGAATGAAAACTAAATAATAATAATATTTACAAACATTAATTGAAAACAAAGAAGTTTAAAATGTCAGGAATAGTGACCAACGATTCCAAAGCTCCGGTTCGTGAAGCGAAACGGGTTCAGTTCGGGATTTTAGGACCCGATGAGTGCAGACGAATGTCTGTAACCGAAGGCGGGATTCAATACTCGGAAATATACGAAAACGGAAGACCAAAATTGGGTGGACTTATGGATCCGCGACAGGGAGTTATTGACAGGACATCAAGATGTCAAACATGCGCGGGAAATATGACTGAATGTCCGGGACATTTCGGACACATTGAATTAGCGAAACCTGTCTTTCATATCGGGTTTTTGAATAAATCAATCAAAATATTGCGTTGTGTTTGCTTTTATTGCTCTAAATTATTGATATCTCCGACTAATAGTAAAATTAAAGAGATTTTGAGTGAAACTAAAGGCAATCCTCGGAAAAGGTTGGGTCACGTCTACGACCTCTGCAAAGGAAAAAATATTTGTGAAGGTATTTATTGATTGCTTATTGTTTTTGTTCACTTTTTTAGTTTGAAATTAGTTTTAATACGAATTGTTTTTTAATTTGTGGTCATTTTAAAGGCGGAGACGATATCGATATTTCTAAAAATGATGGCACTGAAGACAGTACTGAACAGCTTAAGAAGAAGCTCAATAGTCATGGAGGTTGTGGTCGATATCAGCCTATGATCAGAAGATCTGGTCTTGAACTGACCGCTGAGTGGAAACATTTGAATGAAGACTCGCAGGAGAAGAAAGTTGTTCTCACGGCTGAAAGAGTTCACGAAATATTTAAACATATGACTGATGAAGAGATTTTAATATTAGGAATGGATCCCAAGTTCGCGAGACCTGATTGGATGACTATAACTGTATTACCAGTGCCTCCACTTTGTGTGAGACCCGCAGTTGTGATGTTCGGTTCGGCCCGAAATCAAGACGATCTGACACATAAACTATCAGATATAGTAAAATGTAATAATGAGCTGATCCGTAATGAACAAAGTGGTGCCGCAACACATATAATAGCTGAGAACGTAAAGATGCTTCAATATCATGTCGCCACCTTTGTTGATAATGACATTCCTGGGATACCAAAAGCTCAACAGAAGTCCGGCCGACCTCTTAAGTCAATTAAACAGCGCCTTAAGTCAAAAGAAGGTCGAATTCGCGGCAATTTAATGGGCAAACGCGTTGACTTCTCCGCTCGTACAGTCATTACACCCGATCCTAATCTAAGAATAGATGAAGTGGGAGTTCCGCGTTCTATAGCTCAAAACCTAACGTTCCCCGAAATAGTTACACCTTTTAATATCGATCAAATGCATGAATTGGTGAGAAAAGGTCACAATCAATATCCCGGCGCCAAATATATCATTAGAGATAACGGCGAACGCATTGATTTGAGATTTCATCCAAAGCCAAGTGATCTTCATTTACAATATGGATATAAAGTTGAAAGACATATACGTAATGGTGATATAATTGTGTTTAATAGACAGCCGACACTTCACAAGATGTCAATGATGGGACATCGCATGCGAGTCCTTCCCTGGTCTACATTCAGGCTTAATCTTTCTGTGAGTTGGCATTAGTTTTAACAAATAAAAGGCTCATAACTATTAGAGAATAAGTTGATATTAATGAATAAATTGCATGCATAGGTGACGACTCCCTATAACGCTGACTTCGATGGCGATGAAATGAATCTACACGTTCCGCAATCACTTGAAACCCGTGCAGAGATAGAACAGTTAGCAATGGTTCCGCGACAGATAATCACTCCGCAATCGAATAAGCCTGTGATGGGTATAGTTCAGGACACTTTGACTGCTGTGAGAAAGATGACAAAGAGAGACGTATTTCTTGAAAAGGAACAAATGATGAATCTATTAATGTTTTTGCCCATTTGGGACGGAAAGATGCCAATGCCTGCTATTCTTAAACCTAAACCCCAATGGACTGGAAAACAGTTATTCTCTCTTATCATTCCCGGACCTGTTTCGCTAATTCGTAATCATTCAACACATCCCGATGAAGAAGATGAGGGGCCCTATAAATGGATATCTCCCGGAGATACTAAAGTTCTTATAGAACAGGGAGAACTTATTTCTGGTATTATCTGTTCGAAGACTGTCGGCAAAGCTGCCGGTTCTCTAATGCACGTCGTATTTAATGAAATGGGTCACGAAACGTGTGGACTCTTTTATGGTCACATTCAGACTGTTGTTAATAATTGGTTATTACTTGAGGGACACACTATTGGTATCGGCGACACTTTTGCTGATCCACAAACATATACCGTATGTATTGAATTGAAGTTTATTCGAGCTGAAAGAACTAGATTTTAATGTTTATATATTTTAAACTTGAAGGACATTCAAGAAACTATTAAGAAAGCAAAACAAGATGTGATAGAAGTGATCGAAAAGGCACATAACGATGAATTAGAGCCAACGCCTGGAAATACATTGAGACAAACATTTGAAAATCAAGTGAATCGTATACTAAACGACGCTCGAGACAAAACAGGAGCGTCTGCACAAAAGTCACTTTCGGAAAACAATAATTTCAAGTCTATGGTTGTTTCTGGTGCTAAAGGTTCTAAAATTAATATTTCACAAGTTATCGCTTGTGTCGGACAACAGAACGTTGAAGGAAAACGAATACCATTTGGTTTTCGTAAGCGAACTCTTCCTCATTTCATAAAAGATGATTACGGGCCAGAATCGCGTGGTTTTGTTGAAAATTCATATTTAGCTGGTTTGACTCCCTCTGAATTCTTCTTTCATTCTATGGGCGGTCGTGAAGGTATTGTTTAATTAAATTAAATTTTTGCTTATATTGAAGATTAATAAATGAATTTGTAATTAAGGTCTTATCGATACTGCTGTAAAGACCGCCGAAACCGGTTATATTCAGCGTCGACTCATCAAAGCTATGGAATCAGTTATGATTACTTATGACGCAACTGTTCGTAATTCTAATGGTCAAGTCATTCAATTAAGATATGGTGAGGACGGTCTCGATGGCGCTGCTGTCGAGTTCCAAAACTTACCAACACTTAAACCAAATGATAAAACATTACGCGATAGATTCAGATTCGACGCCAGTAATGAAAGATATCTCAGAAGGTATGATAACATCTATAGTTCAAAATATTAATTAAATTATTGATTAATCATTCATTTCAATTGTTAGAATATTTACCGAAGAAGTTGTTCGTGAATTACTCGGCAATTCTTCATCTCTATCAGAACTGGAACAGGAATGGGATCGATTGAAAGCAGATCGCGAAACATTGCGTACTATATTTCCAACGGGAGACTCGAATGTTGTCCTTCCGTGTAATCTGAATCGTATGATATGGAACGCACAGAAAATATTTCACGTCAATCTTCGCGGACAAACAGATCTCTCGCCTTTAAAAGTTATCGAAGGAGTCGAAGATTTAGTCAAAAGGTTAACAATAGTTCCGGGAGAGGACAGACTTTCAGTTCAAGCCAATCAAAACGCAACTCTTCTGTTTCGAGCTTTATTACGATCAACGCTTTGTACTAAAAAGATTACAGAGCAGGATAGACTCAGCTCAGAAGCTTTCGATTGGCTGATCGGTGAAATTGAGACTCGTTTCCAACAATCACAAGTACAACCGGGAGAAATGGTCGGCGCTTTAGCCGCGCAATCACTCGGAGAACCGGCCACTCAAATGACTTTAAATACTTTCCATTACGCCGGAGTCTCAGCTAAAAACGTAACATTAGGTAAGATATCCTCAAATGTATTGTAAATTTCGACTCTAACTAATGATTATCTATTGTAAGGCGTGCCACGACTTAAAGAAATAATAAACATATCAAAGAAGCCAAAGACTCCATCATTGACAGTATTCCTAACGGGTGCGGCAGCTCGTGATGCAGAGAAAGCCAAAGATGTATTGTGTCGTTTAGAGCACACAACTCTACGTAAAGTGACAGCTAATACAGCCATTTATTACGATCCGGACCCACTCAACTCTGTCATTATTGAAGACCAAGAATTTGTTAATGTTTACTATGAAATGCCTGATTTTGATACGAGTCGTATATCTCCGTGGCTTTTGCGCATTGAATTGGATCGAAAACGTATGACTGATAAGAAGCTAACTATGGAACAGATCGCTGAGAAAATTAATGCTGGCTTTGGAGATGACTTGAATTGCATTTTCAATGACGACAACGCCGAAAAACTTATTTTGAGGATAAGAATTATGAACTCAGATGAAAAAATGGAAGACGAGGAACAAGTCGATAAGATGGAAGACGACGTCTTCTTACGTTGTATCGAAGCCAGTATGTTATCAGACATTGCACTTCAAGGCATCGAATCCATTACTAAGGTTTCAATTTAATTACTTTCAACTTTTTTAATCAGTTTAATATTTGTCAAACATTTTATTTGAAAAGGCTTTGAATCCGAATTTGAGTTATTTTAAAACCATATAAGTTCTGATACTTTTTGAACAAATTATTCCTAATTAATGAATAAGTTATACTAATATAAAGTTGTATTTAAATAATATGATAATACAGGTATACATGCATTTGCCGACTACTGATAATAAGAAGCGAATCATTTTGACTGAAACCGGAGATTATAAAGCAATCGCTGAATGGCTTCTTGAAACTGATGGAACATCTCTGATGCGTGTTTTATCAGAACGTGATGTGGATCCCGCGCGTACTTATTCTAATGATATCTGTGAAATATTTGCCACTCTTGGCATTGAAGCCGTTCGAAAGGCTGTTGAGAAAGAGATGAATCATGTAATCAGTTTTGATGGCTCTTATGTTAATTATCGACATTTGGCTTTACTCTGCGATGTAATGACAGCAAAAGGACATTTGATGGCAATCACTCGTCACGGTATTAATAGACAAGACGTCGGGTGTCTTATGAGATGTTCGTTCGAAGAAACAGTTGATGTATTGATAGACGCGGCGACTCATGCAGAGGTGGATTGTTTGAAGGGTGTGTCAGAGTGTATAATAATGGGACAATTGGCCAAAATGGGAACCGGGGCTTTTGGAATGCTTCTCGACCCCGATAAGTGCAAACATGGTATTGAAATACCTATGAATTTGCCCGGAATGGGACCTATGGGTAAGGCTTTCATTTGATTTACATTTTGTCTTTAATTCACAAAATCTTTTTCATTTCAACGATCATTAGGGGCCGGAATATTCTTTGGTTCGGCTGATTCTCCATCAATGTCAGGAATGTCACCACAAATGACTCCCTGGAATCAGGGCGCGACTCCTGCTTATGGTCATACGTGGTCTCCGGGTCTTGGAATGGGAATGACTCCAAATGCCGCCGGATTTTCACCTTCGGCCGCATCTGATGCGAGCGGTTTTTCTCCGGGTTATTCTCCTGGTTGGTCACCACAACCGGGCTCTCCCGGATCTCCGTCTTCGCCATATATACCTTCACCGCACGGACCACTTTCTCCATCATATTCTCCGTCATCGCCCGCATACGCACCGATGTCTCCTGGAATCGGACCTTCGAGTCCCACATATTCGCCAACGAGTCCGTCGTATTCACCGACGTCTCCGTCGTATTCGCCGACGAGTCCTAACTATTCGCCCACAAGTCCTAATTATTCTCCGACATCTCCGAGTTATTCACCTACGAGTCCATCATATTCGCCGACGAGTCCAAGTTATTCACCAACGAGTCCAAGTTATTCTCCTACAAGTCCCTCATATTCGCCGACTTCTCCTTCATATTCTCCAACTTCTCCGTCATATTCACCGACGAGTCCATCGTATTCACCGACCAGTCCGAGCTATTCACCAACAAGTCCTTCATATTCTCCGACCAGTCCCTCATACTCTCCAACCTCTCCGTCTTATTCTCCAAGTTCTCCATCATATGCTCCGACGTCTCCCTCATATTCACCGACCTCTCCATCATATTCCCCAACCAGTCCTTCGTATTCACCTACGAGTCCGTCATATTCTCCAACTTCTCCGTCATATTCTCCTTCATCGCCATCATATTCCCCGACGAGTCCATCTTATAGTCCGGGTTCGCCAACATATTCTCCGTCATCACCAAAGTATTCACCTGCAAGTCCTTCATACTCACCAACGAGTCCGTCATATTCACCCTCTTCTCCCCGCTATACTCCCACTTCACCTAAATATTCGCCAACGAGTCCACGCTATTCACCGACGTCTCCCAGTTATTCTCCCACGAGTCCTAACTTCGGAAGTGCGAGTCCGGGATATTCTCCCACTTCACCCACTTATTCACCCTCTTCTCCCAAATATACCCCCACTTCTCCATCATATTCTCCCTCATCACCAAAGTATTCTCCGACGAGTCCAACTTATTCTCCAACGAGTCCTAATTATACACCAACGAGTCCTACATATTCTCCAACCAGTCCCAGAGGTTCGCAATATTCTCCCACTTCTCCAAGTTATTCACCAACGAGTCCAACCTATTCACCGTCGAGTCCCTCAAGAGATGACGAAAACGATAAGAACTGAATATTGTATTCAAGTTGAAGTTTAATTATTTGATTAAATTTATAATTGTTTTATCAGTACTTTTAATTAGATTTAAACCAATTATGCAAATATTCAACATTTATTCTTGTATTTAATCTTTGTTTGTAATCATTAAATGTTTTCATAAACAAAAAAATCTTTAAAATAATATTCAATTAAAAGTTTTAAATAAAAATTTTAAAATTTGAATGAAAAAAAGTTTTTATTTATCTTCAGGCAATTCCTTTGCTATTTAAAGAAGTTTTAATATTTCAAACTTGATATTCATTATCTTTGATAATAATTATAAGCATTGATCTAAAAAATTGATGGAAAAATTATTCTCAAAAAATCAATTTTGTTTTCTCTAATCTTTTCTTACAACCATTTACTCGACATTTCTTTTAATATAAAAACGCTTCAAATGGGTTATCGATTGCTGTCGTTTGCAGTAATATTCACATCAAATTATTTTATTGTCTTATTTTATGCATAAATATTCGGATTTGGTATCGATTTCTCCTAATGAACTGAATCTCTATATCATTGTTCTTTTTTCTTGAGTTTTAATACGAAATATTTTTCTTAAAATACCAGTTATTCGTATTTAAACTTTTAAATTTTTCTATCAAAAAGTCCATTTCATCGCAAGAAAAAATTTAATTAAATTTTAGGAATTGAAAATTCTATCTTCACAAAAATTTGAGTTAAAACTATAAATCATTTTGATATGTCTAAAATGATGAGCATTTAAATTCTTTTTATCAGTCAATACATGTATTAAGGCTTTTAATTTTGAGGAAATCATAATTTTAACAAAACTTAGTGTCGGTTCATTCAAAGGTTTAATAAAGCTTCAAATTCACTGTAAACAAGTTTTATTGTTTTACGCACTTTAACAGAGATTCCAGTGATTAGATTCAAGTTCAGTATTTTTTCCTAAATAATTACTCTTATCGAGTATATAATTCAGTTTTAACGATCAATATTATAATTGAACAACAGGTCAACCGATTCATACGTTCGCACAATAACTCGAATAAAATAATCCAATTGACAATTGCGTGCCTCGTTTTGTATGACCTAAAGGTTTGATTTACAGTAATGTTGAAGAAATTTCTCAGAATAAGAGTATAGAAAAATTCTTTTTCAATCAGAAATTCGAAACCATATAATTTCCAAAACAAATTAGTGAATTCATGTTACTTTATTTTAAAAGCAAAACTCACTTAAGAAATCAACATTTTGAAGGGAAAAGAAATTCATTGAAGTGAATAAACTATAAAAGTTATAAAACCAAGTTTTTTCAGGTAGTTTTTTAGCTGATATAATGTATATTATTGAAGGGTTTGAAATGATTGTGTCTATGATTGTATCTATGATTTTCCCATTGATTTATTTGGGATATTTTGAATTGCATTTTAATTTTAAACTCGAAGCAAGTATTTATAGATGAATTTCAAAAAGAGCACTTTCAGATCTTCATCGAATTTGATTTCAAACTGTTTTACTACAAATAGAGAAATCTCGGAATAAATGAACTGTTGAGTATAATTGCTATTAATGAAACTCGGAATTTTCTGAAAAAAATTTGTTGGCTCAAGTTTGATATCAATTGATTTAATAATTAAATGCTTTGCTTTAGTAACCGGTTAAAGTACTTTTCAGATTTTGTGAGCTATTTAGAAAATTCGATGTTTTGGTATGGTTTAAATGCTTTACGAAATCTCAAAATATCATTTAATAAAACTAATTGGATGATGATTCAATTATATAAACTTAAAACTTATGATTTTTGCGCAAAAATTGGAGTCTAGAACTTGAAAAATCCTTCTCTTGAAAAGGCATAAATATCGCTTAACCGGTTACTATAGAGAACAGTAACTTCGATTCTCAATGCAATAGGAGTTTTTTACTAATCTTTTTCTAATGCTTTTTCTTAAATATAGGGAAATACCTTTTATAGTAAGAAAGTAATATACAAGTAAAAAATTAGTCAAGACCAGAGACTCTCTAGATTAGTAAAAACTCTTTGTTTATAAATATTTCACTGTTTTAGTGATAGAACTTTATGAACTTTTATTAATTTGGTATATATTAATACTTCAACTTTTCTGTCAAAAATCTATAGCAAAGCATTTAATTGTTTATCAATGACTCATTTGTTGACTAACTTTTAACGAAAACTATGAAAAATGAAAACACTTATTGAAATAAGATAACGATTAATAAATAAATCGTTGATAAGACAGCATTGGTTGTGAAATATTTGGAAAAGCCTCAAATTTTAAGATTCAGAGACTTTGAGAGTCAAGTCATTTTAAAATGAATTTCAGTAAGGATTGTTCTTTTTGAAACACATCATCCAGATATTTGAAATATTTTCTCAAATCAGAAGGTTATGGAATCATAAGTAGAGCGGATGTTACTGTACTTTAAGAAACTGTACTGTCATTAATATATGTTTCCTAATATTCATTGATGATAAAGCATTTTTCTGACATCATTGAAATTCAATGCGATTAATTGCTCACAGATTGGAGAACAGGAACAAAAAAGTTTATCTGTTAAGCGAACATTTGGTACAAAAGTCCTCAGAAAATGAAAAACAAGACCTTATGTCTGTTCTCATTAGAAAATATAGATTAGATATAAATTCTTTATTAAATCTTACAATAAGTGATGGGTAGGAAAGTGTCACTCATAAACATCGATCAATGAACGAATAAAAGCATAAAGCATTTGTTTATGTCAGGCATTTCCCAAATCTCAATAATTACTCAATAAGATTAGAGGAGTCAATAATTCTCCGTGAATTGATAGCTAAATAATTATCAATTAATTTTTTATATCTAACCTAAACTGTTTTTCAATTGATTGATTCTTTTCGAAGGCCGTGTTTTCCATCGATTAGGCCATAAATAAGTGATTTATAAAAGGATTCGTTCATTTGTTACTAACTTCGTTTGTTTTAGTGCAAAGCCTCAAAAGAATAGTTTAACTTTAGTTCTTATTAAGTTTTAACTTTGAAATTCACATTTTTATCGAGTTATCGAATAATCCAAGACTTCCTGAAATGCCAGAAAAATGCAATTATTTACCCGTGACTAATGTCATCTTCGATCTCGACGGTCTTCTCATTGATAGTGAAATACGATTTGCGAAAGCTATCGCTATTCTATTGAAAAGATTCGGTTAGTATTGTGGAAAAAAATTTGAAATATAACATTATTTTGCTATTACTCATAGCTAAAAGAGAGTTGTAGTTAAGTTATCGATAAGTTATAGAACGAATTCTATGAATTAGGATAAAATCATTTCATGTATACATAAATATTTCACTGTCTTTTAGTGAATGGTTCAAAATTTGAAGCCTATATTATCAGTTTATTCTGGAAAAATCCAAATAAATCCTAAGAACTAAAAGTGTTCCCAATTCTCTTCAATTTTGAGAAATGAGTGCCAAATTACGAATTTTAGAAAATAATGTGATTGAGCAAAAAAGATGAAATTTCAAAAAATATATGTCTAAGAGACAAATATTTGATAACCTTATTTTTTGTCAAAATCACTATATGATTGTGAATATAGAAAAGGGAATTATCGCGAGTTAAGCTATTTTTCAGATTTTTATGAAATTCTTTCGATTGACTCTTCAATTATGTGTATATAAAAAATGAGGGTCTGTTTCAATGGGAAAAATAGTTTAAATCTTCGATAATAATTGATTGATTTCAATGCTAATTAATAGCGAAAGCGTCGCAAAACTGTATTAAGCGGTTCGCACGCATTGTTTATAATTTGATTGAAATAACTATTAGTGTTTTGTTTACTTCAAAATAGTTAAAACTAAGTTTCAAATATATTAATATTATATCAAATGGTTATTCGACTCAAAGAACTCCTTTAATGGTAATTAATAATGAAATGTTGATTTGTTATCTTTATTAAAATATTTAAGTGTGAAAAATAGAAAT
>JAQFXV010002216.1:0-10961 GCA_034694065.1 Camisia spinifer
ATGAGTAGTGCGAACAGAAAATTGCTCAAGCATTGCTTAAGTTTTCTTGCTTAAGCAAGCGTGCGAACATAGTATAATTCATGTTATGCTTTAATTTAACGCTTAAGATATGACATGGATTCACACTATGTTTATTCTCCCAACAAATCACTAGATATTGTGCTTTTACTTAAATTCTCAAATTTTTCACACGTTTTAAGAATCATATAAAGCATCGAAATTTCGTTCAATATCTAATTATTCCTATTCATAGAATCACTTAATGTTAAAAATTTCTTTTCATAAAGTTGTTTTTCATCTTATAGTCAAACTTGGTTTCCATTGGATATATTGAAAGGTATTTTCACTATAATCTATGTTTTAAGCGATATTTTCGAATAATTTTAATCACTTTGATTTCAGATTATTTATCACTTCTCAGAATTTGTAGTTTTTTTGGTATTTTTTATGATTTTTGAGAATTTGATTTTTAAAAATTCTATTTGTTATAAAAAAAATTGACCCCAAAAGTTATTCAATATTTTCAATATGACCTTATACTTGTACACATACTTTTGTTTATAAAAATCTCCAAATAAATAAAAGACATTCTATTATACGGAATTATTCTGTGTTTATTTCAAACAAGTATTGAATATTTTCATTAATTTCCCAAAGATTTAATCAATAATTGAGTTAAGTTTTATCAATCATATGATGAAATTATGAGATTTTATTTATATAATGAATGAAAAAGTATTAACTAAATATTGTAATGTTTCTGCAAAATTACTTTTTAAAAATGTTAAAATTTAAACTCATTTTTATTTTATAAAACGATGCGATATATTGAGAGTCCAATCAGGTCTTCTCATCTTTTCAAGAGTCAAAACAGTTTTTGAGGATATGAATTGATTTGAATTGTTATTTATTTGTTCATATAAAATATGAATTGGGTGTCAATTAAGGCTAATGGTATTTCGGGAACAGATGTCTTCGAAATAGACAATGTGGTTAATTAAATTGTCTTAAACTAATTCCAACTTTATTTAACATTTATAATATGTGCTCATCTATTGTTTAAAGAAAAACAAGAAAAACAATCCATTAAATTGATTCAATTTTATTTGCAGTAATTTGTAAAATGCCATAATTTGTTACAGTTTTGAGTTAATTAATCAATGATTCGATTACTCAATCAAATCATTCACAGAGATTGTGTTTCAATCGAATATCTTGAATATTCATTAAAAATATAAATTTGAAGCCTTTTTGATTGTAATAATCAAATCAATATTAAACAACTCCCTGTCAAGAAAATACTGAATCGACAAATTATTTTACTGAATACTAACTTGACTTCTCTTAAGTCCGCATAATATATAAATCTTGTATTTCGGATGCATTTCATATCATACAGAATCTAAATGATTTCTTCTCTCAATTATTTCTGATGAAATTGTATCCAAAAATGGTCATCTTTTAATTAAATGGATTATCAAATCAAATTATATTCGAAAATTATTCGAAAATTTCAGCTCATATTTCTGAAAGAGATAATCAATATAATTACAAAATCCTTGAAAAGCTCAACTCAATCGATTAAGCCATGTTCCCGTAATACCTGTTGGGTTCCTCCCTTCAAATATAGGAAGGAAACGAGCATTCCTGTAGTCCCTTGAAATAGCTCCCTCACAAGTGTCAAAAATGGATGAAATTATTTTATTTTTAAGCATTGTGCTTTAATATATACGTTTTTGTTTACGATATTTTCGATTATTGTATAAATAATCGAAATATCGTTTTAGAAACCTGTTTCAAGGAATGAACGTCTCCGATAGACCTTAACGTTATCTACCTATATCTCAAGGAGTCTCTTGAAATCTCGAGGAACCCTTGAGATCTCAAGGAGGGAAGTAGGCTCCTTAAGCGTTTCCGTACTAATTTGCTTCCTACCTAACCTTAAGGGAGAAACCTTACAGGAAGGACGGGAACATGGCTTTACATTAATGACTTAATCAGAAACAAAAATAACTTATATTTCATTTGAATATTACACTAAATCAGTTAACAGAAGACAAGCGATTCTTACTGAGGTTTTTGAGCGGACCCGCCTAGAGATGAATAGAAAAAGCTTTTATCATCTGAAAATAGTTTTCGCTGAAGTGCACAATAGTTTATGAGCTAAATTCAAAAGCCATCGATTCGAATGCATGTATATCCAAATTATAGGATATTGGGTAGAGTTTACGTTTGTAGGAATGAGAGTATAGGTAAATATTATAGAGACTCAGACAAAATTCACTATATTTAGTCAGTGGACAGTTTGGGCAGAAACATATATTGGGTATATCATAAAGATCACCATCAAATTAACGACAGCTTTCTTTCTATATGGAATTGAACCCTAAAATCAATTAATAAGTTATTAACTATTTATCACTCTTTCTAAATCTTGAATTACTTTGTTATGAATTGATAAACCTTTCAAATGGTTCATAACTACACTTTCTAACGCTAAATAAAGTTATAAATCAATTAATTTATAAACTTTTATCCATCAGTAAGTGTTGAAAAATTTTAAGAACAGTATATCTAAAACTATTTCTAATTCTTAACTTTTGAGCTGTAAATTGTTCGACGGATTCATAACCATAATTATACCATTTTTAAGAGTTGTTCCGTTTGTTTTAAATCATAAATGAATATTTTGTTTGCCAATTGAGTAGAAAAATTATTTAACCCCTATTATAGAGTGAGTGCTGTTAAGGGTCATATCGAAACTGTACAATTCTGTCATTTTTCATATTGTTCACAAATTTAATTTTAAAATGAAAATTGAAATTAAGCTTAAAAATGTTCTAAACTTATTCAAAAATCTCATTTTTAGAGTTTGGACCACAGAATTTTTCACCTGGAAAATCTATAAAATGAATATCTATTTAATATCTTTAATTATAGCAATATTTGCTATGTATTTCATCGCCACTACATTTGCGGGCGTCAGAAAAAGTAGGATTTATTTAAAAGAATTAATAAAAAAATAATGTTCTCAAAAAGATTATTAATTGAAACATTTTTATAAACAATATAAGCAGTGGGAGCTTCAATCAATTGTTACACCTGCAGCAGTCGGAACAGAACAGATGTCAACTGTCACGACCCTTTCAACCCTGCAATGTCTAAATATATAGAAAGCTGTAAAGTGCCCAAACAGAATCATATTGGAGTCTTTCCCGCCAGATTCTGTGTTAAAGTTATTGGCAAAAAAAGTTAGTATTCAATCAATGCTATTATCATTTTATTATTTCTAAGTACAATACTGTATGCCTTAATTCGATAGTTTTCTCAAAATAATATTCAAATAAATAATAAAGTAAATGAATGAAACCAATCAACAGTTAATGTTTAGTTAAGATGTTTTCATTGTCTAACAAAATAAGCAGAATATTTTAGTTTAATACCTGTTTTTAGTTGACTTTTGTTGGAATAAATGAGTCAACTAAATGCTAACAAAAAAATTAGATGATGAATGTAGCTATTGATAGACTATGAGATTTGAATGAAGCTCGACCTAACTCTTGAAGCTACTAAAGTAAGGTTCCAATAATAGGGAATATAATGTTAAACAAAATCTTTTTTCATAATATTTAATATTTCTTACTTTTTCTTTGACCAAAATGTTAAAACTTTTCACAATTTGAAGTTTAGATGATTTTGTGAATGATATTTTGAATGGAATGTTATTTCACTTTTGAAACACAGTCGAGTGCATGAATTGACTCATCTGTTGAATCTCTAGTGAAGCGAAAATTGATTTCATTGAGAACGTAAGGTTAAAATGAGTTGAATTTTTGCTTGAAGTCGAATATAATCGTAAATTGAATGATTTTTACAAACAAACACATCTATTGATTATTATAAAGCTTCGAATGGAGAAGAACTAGTAATGCGTGTCTGCTCTCTAGAAAATATGGATAATCAATGCGGAAATTTTAAATTTGAAAACGACACACTTCAGGCATGTATTAACTCATCATTTATTCAAATTGTATCTATTTATTAATTAAATACACCATTAAATAGGGCTGTATTTTGACCTGTGATTACGATGGATGCAACGGTTCTACAAAAATGATTGAAATTACAGCTAATAATCTGTTAATTAATATATTTTTAATGACAGTTTCCATCATTTCAATGATTTCATAACAAAATTTGAAGAAACAAATCATTTACCAATTTATCATTACTATAAGTGATTATTTGTTTGTTTGATATCTAATTTATTGATAATTAAGTTCGAAAATGTAATTTATCCTCAATTAAAGTTAACCGTAATTGTTATTTATACATAACTTATAACTTAATAATATGTATAATGTTCTAAAATAAAAATGTCTAAAATTGAAATTAAAAGAACGTTAGTCTTCATCCATAGGTTCCGATTGATCTGATTGTTCGGATTGGCTTAAAGTCTCGTCCATTATATTGTAATCAGGAGTCAATTCAGTTGTCTTATCATTAAAATCACTATTTATTGAACTATTATTATTAATCCCACAAAAATCCATTGGTGTACTCATGTCTTCATCAACTCTACTAATCATTTGATTATTATTTGAATTACTATTATTATCATTATTATTACTAACGCTTTCAATGATTTCGTTTTGATTTTGTGTAAGATTAGGAGGAATTTCAATTAATGGCTTATTTTCTTCATTCAATTCAATACTACTCGTGATATCCTCTGTAATAATATCTTTTTTGGGAGAAATCACTTGTTTTTCATCTGTGATCTCATTATTATTTTGTTCAAAAGAACTATTATTAATATTTGTATTATTATTATCATTAATATTTTGATTGCAATTAATTTTTTCATTATTTTCACCATTTTCTGATTGACTAAAATCTTGATTGATTTTAAGGTCTGTTTGTGTTTGAATTATATCTAAAGTTTCGGATTCATTCAAATCGTCTGAACTTTTATTTGAAAAGTTCTCTTCATCTATAATTTTATTGTCATCAATATCTGAAGAAGTGATTACTTGTGATAAATTACTGCTCGAACTGATTACCGATGAGTCGATTTGTGAGTTAACAGTCGATGATTCAAAAGTGACAACATTTTGAGTATCTTTTGAATCATTTGTTGTCATAGTATAGGAGATGCTGTCTTTCAAAGATTTAGGAGAAGAAGTCGATGACATGAGTGACAAATTGGATGATTGTTCAAAACTGTGAAGATCAGAGACTACTGATAGAGGAGTTGATGGCGAAGAAGCGAATACTGTTGTGAAGCTATCGAGTTGTTGTAGAGGAGGTAAGTGTTGATTCGGTGGAGAACTTGTTGTCGGAGATAATGGTAGAGATGTTGGCGATACAGGACTTGAGTTCAAGTTTGTCTTCGGCTCTGAAATCATGTCTTCATTAGTTGAATGAATACTCATTTGGTTTTCGCACATGACATCTGCGATGCCGTTCACTAATAGAGAAGTCGAAGAACTCGACGACGAAGATTGCGATGAAATCACTGATGAATGAAGTGATGAAAACAAATTCTTGAAACTTGAAGTCGAATAATGAGGGTTTTCACTAAAGAGTACAAAAACAAAATTGAGTTAAATTATAGGTTTTGGAGTAAAATATAATAAATATGTGTTTATAAAAGAGTAACCTTTGGTCTGATTTGGGTTGAATAGTAGTAACCACTAAAATGTTTTTCTCTAAGCCTCTCATAAATTTATCGGTTCTTTTATAATGTTTCGATGGATTAGTAATGAGTTCACACAATCTCTGTATTGTAAACGGAGCCGAAGGAAACGCATCGATCGCTTCCAATATCTGTTCCTTAAGTTCATTGAAATCAAATTGTTTAACATTTGGTAATTGAATGATATGATCGGTCGGACATTTATTATTGAACTCAATCATCACTACTTCAAGTTTACGTCGCAATAATGGCTGCAATTTATTCCACGGAAAGCTTTAATCAATTATAAATTCAATTAATAATTAGTTAAACATTTTATTCAGTCATAAATCAATTATCAATTATATTAAGATAATGTCATACATAGTGTCGCCATTTTCTGCCACTGATTGTAAATACTTATTAAGAATGTCAGGAATATCGCAATTCGTTTTCTTCTTTTCAAAATCTATGGATAAAAATTAAATATTAATTAAAATAAATATAATAATAGTTATCAAAACTTAATTAAATTATTAATTACTCGATAACTCGTCGAGAAGTTGTTCGCGATTTAGTTCTATATTATTTGACATTTTTAATGATTATTATAATAAATAAATTAAATCTAATTTTAAAACTTTTAGTATTTTCTTAATGAAAATATTGTCGAAACTATGATTTGGTTTATATTTTAAAAAGTGATTAACACTCAAAATATTTGTAACTCAATAATAGTGCGAATCAGTCTTTTTGTTAGAAAATTAATACAAATCAAGTTTAATATCAATTGTTTTGAATTAATTTTATCAATAAATCATTTGAGGTTAAAATTTAAAATTGATTGTAAAAATTGTATTTTTCGATTCGTTCAAATATATAAATGTAAAATTTATATTTCAAACATAAATTGTTTTGTTTGAAACTGTTTTTTATAATTAGGTTTAACTGTAATTTAATGAACAATAATTTGACGGACAGAGAGATCGTTAATAAAATTCTAATAAATGACGTCTTTTTGAGCTTAAGTTTCATTGAAATAACAAAAATGTAAACATTGAAAATATCAATATTAAAAAAAATTGATAATTCGTCTGCTATTATAATAATTGAGTCCGTTTTTTATATTGTTGAATGAAATGTGTTGACAGAAAATGCCTCAAAAAAGTGATAAAACATAACTTATTAATCTTTAGTAAACATAACCTGAAAGTGAAGTGAAAACTGTATGAAAGTGATTGTCATTTGATTGAAATCTCATTTAATATCAATACAAACAAAACATGAATCGTTGAACTATTTTTCACAATTGTTTGCTATTCAACCTTCAATAGCATTTGTTTTGTTATCAATTAATGTTTATTTAGTGTCATATCATATGAAAGTATATAATTGGCTCTCATTTTGATTAATAATGTTTAAGAAATGCGTGCAAAATATTTGTATCAAATGATAATTAGTTATAATTTAAGCTTATTATTAGTCTGAATAATAAGTAATAACTAATAGATAAACCTTTGGTTTTAACGATAACTCAACTGATGAAAGTTTGAGTAAAATATTGAAAATAATTGGAAAAATGGATGATTTATACGAATGCGTACCTATTCTTCGAATGCCATCAAATATTAAAATTGTAAAATGTATTTGCAATGAAGGGTCAAATGGTATGACTTTAGTTATGTATTGCGATAATTATCACCTTTTATACTATCATTACATGGATTTGAATTCAAACAAAACTAAAGAAAAACAACTTAATTGTGATAAAAGTAAAGTCAATAATAATGTGATTATAAGACAAATAAAATTAGACAAAAGTAAAGGTGAATTGCGTTCGATGTGTTTCAATCAAAATGGATCTCAACTTATGATAATTGTCTCCAATTCTAATATATTCATAATTCCAATCGAAAAACTGATTAGTCGTCAAAACGAAACACTACTAAAAGATGATTCAATAGTAATAGAAAACTGCTCTCTTAGTAATCCTTCAGCTATTGTTTGGTGGAATAGTTTGGATCAATTCAATCAAATTGCAATCGTTGCCAATGATTTCGGAGAAATTAGTTTTATTAATATTAAAACTAAATGTGAAATCGGAGGCACTTTTGTTCATAACTCAGTCAAATCGCTAAATATTATTAAAGATCAAAACTCTATAAGTCTTATCATTTTGTGTAAAAATGAAACACAATATAGACTTATATTAGAAGAAACCAGAAGTAAAAAGAGTTCAGTCGATACTCGATATAATAGTCATAATATTGCCGAACAATTCTATTTTCCATGTTTTATAACCAGTCCTGATGAAAAGGAAACCATTGGACCCAATAATTGTTGGAATTATAAGCCATCACTTATTGATTTGTTTAATGATCACAATATTGAAGAAACAAATTCTATTATCAGTACAAATATTGTTTATCAAAGTCCACTCATTTTAAGCATATCTGAAGCTATGTCTGAAACAGAACAATTCGGACAAATAATACTTAGACTCATATCTAATAACGAATTTAATTATACTTTTGAATCATTTTTAGCCAAATACTTAATACCAAAGCTATCATCGCTTCCAATTAATAGTATTATATTAACTGAACGATTATTTTTTGTCTTCACTTCGAACAACTGTGCGATTGTGTCACGAGAATTCTCTGATTCTAGAAAATTAACAAAACTTAACTCTATTATTAAAGAATTCAAGTTTAGTAATGAAGAAGTGATCAATTGCTTTAAATTTCCTAAACTCAAGAGTTACATAAATCATGAAAATAGTGATGAAGTATTGGATAATTTTGTGATAATAAGTAGTCATTGTCTTTATGAATGTCGTCAAAAGTACAGTTGTCAACAGTTATTCAGTTCAATCGTGACATCAAATTCAATGTCAGCCACTGGTGAGACATCGCTTTCAGTGAAAGCACAACGATTTGCATCAATGCTTGGATTGAATATAAGTACTCTCTATGAAAAAACTGGCGATTCATGTCTGGAAAGACGACAATTCTCTTCTGCCGTTCGTTTCTATCAATTGGCAAAAACACCTCAGATTAAAAGAATAGCAAACTTTGTTTCTTTTGGTTATTTTAATGAAGTTATTACTTATATTCAGGTTCTCTTTTCATCAAAATGTTTTGAAATAGAAGAACCCGATAGAATGCATTTCGCAAACATTGCAGTCAATTGTTTGGTTCAACAAATACTCAAAAAGAAAGTTAAGAACAAAGAAAAGAATTTAATAAATTTTTTAAAAACATTTCTTAGAGATTGTTTGTATTACGACGAAAGTGTTGTTTTGCATTTACTGACAGAACAGGGACTCTTTGATTTGGCTCAATATTGTGCTGATTTGAGAGAACAAAATGGTCTTTTACTTAATTATTTGCTTAAATATGATTTTCTTCGCGCTAAAGCTCTCAATCATATTACTTATGAGACTATTATGAGAAGTGATTATCAAAATTTAATGCTCAACACAACCAAATCTATATCTTATTTAAACTGTTTTACTTCACCAAAAATCACTTATTCATTAATTTTACGCAAAGACTTAATATCTAAATATTTAAGATTTGTGGTCAAACTTTTGCCCACTTTAGAGATGCCTTTATTAGTAAAACTCGCAGTTGTTTTCGATCCGAGACGTGCTGCGACACAACTTCTGTTAAATCGCGTTTTGACACAATTTAAACAACAAACTTATCTCAATAGTGAGGATATTGAGGAAGAATTTGTTGAGAAGAAAGATATTCTTAACTTTTTTATGTTCGTAACTCTAATGATTCTGCGACAAAACGGTTCGGTAAATGTTTTCGATGAAAGATTCATAACTATTGAGCCATTTATCAGAGATGTGGAAAATTCAAAGAAAAATAGCCTTATTATAGAAAGCGTTGAAATTAGTGCTGGACTCACACATTCCGCTTATATTCAAAACGGATGTCTTTATATGTGGGGAAAATCGCAATTCGGTTGTCTCGGACTTCAAACTAAGGATTTCACTAATGTTACAAATCCGACGTCTTTAGATCTTTTCAAAAATGTGTTATCTATTTCTGTGAAACAAGTTTCGTGTGGAGCTCATCACACACTTGTATTGACTGATTTCGGTGTTTACACTTTCGGTTCTTCTCGATTCGGACAACTCGGGCTCGGAAAGGATGTAATCCTAACGCGAAACCCAATCATTATTAGTGAATTGGTTAATAAAGAAATAATTAAAATAGAATGTGGTAATTATCACTCTTTGGCCATTTCATTGGATGGAACACTAATGACATGGGGATGGGGTCTTCACGGACAGCTTGGAAATGGTACTATTGATAATGTTTATACGCCTCAAATTGTTCATTCTTTGAGAGGAAATAAAATTGTTCAGGCATTTGGTGGTTATGCGCATACTATAGGTTAGAACTCAAGTAATTTTTAAGTTATTTCAATAATTCTGTAAGTTTTTCATTGTTTTCAGCACTTGATTCAAATGGAATCGTATATTCATTCGGAAACGGATCTTACGGACAATTAGGTCTCGGATCTAATGTTAAACAGACTATTCCTCAAAGAGTTAGTTTATTAAGTGAACCAATTTGTAGAATTAGTACAAAGTTTTTTCATACACTTGCACTCAGCCGTGATAAACAAACTCTATATATTTGGGGATCTAATCCTCAATCGATTCGAATTCAGGCCCAGTGTTTGCGTAAATCGCGTCTAAATAAACCTCCAGAACAACCAGTGATAAGTATTGTCCAAAATCAGGACTATTTAAGACCTATAAAAGTGGATACGAGTAATATTAGCGGTCATATAATCAAAATATGCACAGGAAGTATGCATTCGCTTATATTGAGCTCTGAAGGAGAAATCTATTCTTTCGGTAGAGGTATTGACGGACAATTAGGTCGCGGAAAAGTTAGAGAAGTTAAGATTCCATCAAAAATAGTTGCGATGAATGATATAAATGTTGTTGACATCAGTGCCGGCAGTGATTACTCTCTTGCTATAGATATAAATGGAATTATTTGGGGATTCGGTCAGAACAATGAATCACAAATAGGCCCAAAATCTTCAAGTCTTCCCTCCGAGTGTTCTAATATTGATGATAAAAATAAGAAAATTTCTATTAAAACAAATCGACGTCTCATTACATTTGTTGCCGGCGGTAAATGTATAGAACAATTGCCGATTAGAATAAATGTTTTAGAAGATAATCAATCCTATTGTGATTCTCTTAATTATAGTTTAGATATAAATGCAATGAAAGCCTCGACACGATTCT
>JAQFXV010002217.1:0-10960 GCA_034694065.1 Camisia spinifer
ATTAATACACTTGAATAGTGAGAATGAAATCATTTAATGGATTAATTCTTACTTCAAAACCAACATAATATAAATATATAAAAAAGAACACCTATTCAAACATACATAAACATGAATAGAAAATATCATATCCGTTAGGGGTTCGCAACTAATTTAGAACTGTATTCAAATGTTTCAGCAAGTTTTTAATGATTAGAGCAGAAACTTTGAGTCATGAAAACAAAAGAATTTTGTGTAAAACTATTACTTTGAAAGTATTCAAAGTTGAATTTTTAAACGGTTTTCCGTTAATATGAAATGAATAATTTGTTGGTATCGAAAATATATGTCTCGTCCCTATTATAACATCCTTACGCACCAGTGGATCTGAAGGGATTGACGCATAACAATTACTCGCCAACTGTACATCACAAGAATAAGCTTTAATGCTATTACAGCTCTGATATCCAGTATTATATTATACAGTGATTTTGTGTTTTCCCATTTTTCGAATCTCGTTTCGTATGATTTAATGTCCATAATGGTTCCAACATTACAGTTACTAACCATTACTTCTCAGTTATAATGATGTCTTCAATCTAATGAAGTATTGGGACTTTTTTTAGCATTCATTATAAAGTGGGTTAACTGTATCAATAAAGATAACATTGAAAATAAACAAAATAAGTAACCTTTTGTTTTTATTTCCTTACTCTTTATGTGTTCCTCAGTTTCAAATTGATTGAAGAAAAACAAGAATGTTATGCTTATATTGGGAATGTTTCTTAAAATATGAAATGAATGAACCATTCACTATCACTAATTAAATTTGATCACAATTTCAACTTTGATAGTAAAGTCCTCTATGAAGTTTAGCACTCAAACAAATGAGGCTTAAACCTGAGAGATAACATCAATGGTTATTTTGTTGTCTTAGAAGTTCAATATTATATTCCATTACTGAAGAGGCATAACAATCAAATCCTTTTATGTTTAAATTGTTTACATGAGTTTACACTGTTTAATGAAAATGTCTAAACAGACTTTTCAAGTATGAAACAATTGACATATTTTTCTGAAAAAGAATCTTAACAAATGATGGCCTGTAGTATAGGTTTAAATACTAACTTTTTATCTTTCAATAAACTAATGAAACTTCAATTGTCCATTAGTTCTGATTCAATTTTATAAAAGCTACTGTTTAAATGATAAAATCTTTTGTTTCTTATTTCAAGACACTTTCTAATGAAATGAATTCTTTATTTAATATGAATAGAGCTTTAAACCTCTTTACATATTCCAATTTATTTGAGTGTTTTTCACACTTTAACTTCAATTTACTATCCTTTAGACATATATGTCTTGCGCTCTATTTTTAATAATCTCACAAATTCCTCGTTTTCAAAGTTTTTCTCATTGAAGAATATAATCTGAATTCACATCAATTAATCTCTAATTTCGCTGAAAAACAATAGAAAATAAGTGACATTTATATTGGAATGAAATATATGAGTTTGAATCGAGAAAGTTTAGCTCAAGCAAAATAATTGGTGCTTTTGAACAATACATGCATTTTGAATAATGAATTATTATCTATATCTAAGTTTAGTTCGTTTTTTCTAATATATTTATACAAGTATTTCACAAGAATTCAATTCATTACTGTATCTTTTTTTGAAGATATGCCGAAACTTTTTGAATTTAAATGAGTTTTTATTATTCTAATAATATTACATTGGATTGCTTTTCACTCTATTTGATCAAAATAAGAAATTTCTTTTAGACTGAGTATATCTTAGTCTCTGAAATAATAACACATTATTATAAAAGTGAATGAAAGAAAAATCTATATTGAAGAGAAACATTCATTAACTCAAAAAACAATCACATCATTAAAATGTGATTTACTGGTTGTGAAAGTTCATGATATCAAATAAAAGTTAATGAAAACTTAAGTAAATATTTCCTATCACTTACAATTGATTTATTTCTTTTGAAAAGTGCTCAAAGTCAACAAAAACTAAATAATAGTCTGCTTTTGTTGAAACTTTAGTTCAGTTTTTACTATATTCCCACTCAAAGTATTTATAATCTCCGGAAATTTTTAAACTCGCGTTTATTGAATCATACTTTTTGTATGTCTGTCTTTAGCAAACAATCCAACTCAAGTCTTCAATTGTTGCTTAAATTCGATTTTTTCCTAAAAGATAAGTTATGCTGAGTATTGTAGAATTCTATTAATTTTCTCCCCAGAAGTCTATTATTGTTAAGGATATTTATTTTCAACATTTTAATTTTTCCAAAACTATTCTCGATCCGAACACGCGTTGTAATACCGAGTAAGTCTTGTTTACTCTTTGATTTCATGACTAAATTGGATTTTTTCCTTTTTTAAGCGAACATTAAAAAGTGTTGATTTATAGAAAAATGGTTTATATTTAGAAACATAACCTCAAGGCTTTTTTCGAGATGTTTTATTGAAAGTTAAATAATTTCGAAACAAAATATTTAAATGATATTTTTAGATTACATTTGAAGCATTGCTAAAATTTTATTCATTTGAATATAATTGGAAAATATTCAACAGAAACTTAAGATTTGAAATGCATTGTCCAGAAGTATAAGAGACTCATTAGATGTTTAAACTTTTAAAAGGGAATTGACATTACATTTTAAATGTTAAACTATTTTAAACTATATTTTATCTGCATTTTGAGCAATATGTTGACAGAATACTCATCGATATTAATATTGATGGTGTGTTTACTTTTGTGATTTTTAATTGAGAAGATGTCTCATTTATTAAAGTTCGAATTATCTTCAACTTATTGCTCAAATATATATAAAGCAATTATGAAATTTGTTTGAAAAATGCTTGTTGAAAGACTTGTCTAACTTTTCAAAACTTCGCTTTATGTACTGTAGAGTAAAGTGCATCGCTTTTTATATTTGTTCATTGAGTTAGAGGTAAGCCTAAGCTTTCAATTTGATTCAAAGTTTTCTCTTCAGAGAAATAGAGAATAGTTTTTATGGATTCTTTTTTTAGTTTAAAGAGTATGAGCCAAATCTGAAAGTGAACACCAAATATTTCGGTTAAATGTATTTTATATGTCATAATATATGAATTCTTATGGCACATAAAATTTAATAATTTAATAGTCAATTCAAGCACATAATTGATGAAAAAGTTATGAAATCCCAAATGACTGATAAAATTCCTGGTTTGACTGCACTTCCTTCATATAATGTTTTGTCATTGAAGCTCATGTTTTGTCCTATAATTATAATTATAAAAAAACAATATTATGTAAAAAATTTATGAAAAAAAATTAATTTGAACCTTCAATACGGTTAAGCAATCGCTTTAATCACAATGAAATGCAACCAAAACCGAGAATTTCCGGACATTTCCTTCAGTTGAGTGCTGTCATTGCAATTGAATTTAGATCCAAAATTTTAAATTTACATGAACTGAATCATTCTGTAATATTGAGGAATTCAATTCATTACACATTAAAATTAATCAGTTTGTAAAATAAAACCGAAAATTGCGACTAAATATTTAATGAATATCTATTTTAGTACAAAAGAATGAAAATATATTGGAAAGGGTAAAGTATTTTTATTTAAGGTCTTCTCAATGCCATAAATTTTATTTTCGTCCTTCCTTAGAGTTTTCTTCGGGGGAAATAGAATTCTTCAATTAAATATCATATCGTATTATTCTTTGATCATTTGGGACTTCAATTGAAACCCTTGTCTCTCATCTCTATTTAAATACGTTAAGGAAATGTAGAAAATCAATTAATTTGGAAAATCGTGAAAATAACCATTTACTTATTGAATTATTAAAAGCGGAATTTATTCTGTTGTAAATACTTATATGATGTTTAAAAACACGGATAATGAGACTTTAGGTGGGAAAATGGGGTTTTATTCATCCAGGCGTGCATTGAATTAATTTGGGATTCTTAGGTCTCAATCCGTTAACTACTCTCATATTAATTTTATTTTTCATCCATAAACAATGCACAAAACCTCTAATTGATATATTTAGTTATTTATGCTTTTGTTATATTTATTCAATTAAATCAATACTGATAGTCTGTTTAAGTATGTATTTTTAAAAAAGAATAATTTAAAAGTCATTTATTTCCAATCATTTTTTTACTTTGAAAGAGGGGTGAAATTCATTTACATCTAAATGTAGAGCATTTTTATGTCAGACTTTTATCATTTAAGGATTAAATCAAAAATTATAGTGAGTGTTCTTATGATACTTTACGATTTTTAAAAATACTGTAATTATATTTTGACACATTAACGAACTCATAAATTATCAGTAGAAAATGACCTGAACTTCACTCAATAAATTGGCTGAAAACTTGTATGGTCATTATCCCTATTTTTCAATTTTTGTTTAGTAATTATTTTCAATTACATTTTATCTTATTTTCACTTCAAAAATAAGCGATAAATCCAAGATTTTGCATCATTTCATTGAATTTTTCATTCAAAATGAGGAAAATTCTCCAAAACTTAGTTTAATTTATATTATCTATACTACAAAAGCTAAAAAAGCTGAATTGCGTGCTATTCATAAATCTGTATTAGTGTTAATAATCACGTTAGTGTTGTTGAGCTCAGAAAAAAATGTTTCGCAAAGAATATCAAATTATTTCAACCTTAAAATGCACAGATTTCTAATTTTACCATTCATTACTTCAATAGAAACTTTCATAATTAATTTATTTAAACTAATTTCATTAATCTTTCCTCATTTCTCTATTAACAATTAGCTTACTAAAGACTTTGTCAAAGACTTCATTCCTTTCCTCTTTGCAATAATCAAGAATTATTTTCTGTTCGATAATCCCTTGATGTGACCAATCGATAATAATGAGTTGAAGCATGATTTTAGTTTCGCTAAATTTCGCTTCGCTGTATTTCATTTCGCTGAAAATTTTATACAACTCGATTGAAATATTCATACAATATAAACAGAAAATTCCACACCTGCTCAAAATTCTGAGCTTGAAGAGCTCATATAAAACTAATTTCTCAATATGGTTGTAATTCATGAACAATATTTTTATCCTATACTAACTATTCTTATTTTTTTAAAATTTGCATAATTTCTATTGAACAGAAATGGCAAAAATGTTAATTAAATTTTAGAGTAAGATTTTGATGACACAGAAGTTTTACAACAAATGTTAATTGTAATTAAATAAATAAATTCTTTTTGAATAATATGAATAAGTTGCAGTAACTTTAATAGTTATAATGATCATAATAAATAGTTTTAAATAATCTTAATTCTATGTGATGAAAAAGAACTTGAGTCCAGTTTAATTTGGAATTATTTAGTCAAACACAAAAGAAAATATTTTCCACGAATTGTATGCAATTTTCAGCGAAATGGAATAAAGCGAAGTTAATTACCTGTATATCGAAATGAATTCAAGCATGATCAAAATTCGAGCTTCAAAGATTGAGTTCTGAGAATTGCATAATGAATCAAGATTTTTCTAATCCGGGTTTATGAAAAATGAAATCAATTATAAAACTTGTTCATTATTTTGAAATAATATTTCGTGATTAGTTTTATTCAAAATGAATGAATTTGTTTCACTTCTGACAGTTAGCTCTCAATATTCAAAACTAAACTTAATTAAGTAATAAATTCACTCATTCTGAAAGATAATGAAAAAGTTAACAGAGCTTAAAGAATTTATCTTCAATACAAGTTTTAGATGTTTTGAAGCTAAGTATTAATATGATATGAGCAACTTTTCGAATATTAATTAAAAATATTGAGCTAATAAACTATTAAACTTTATCGGTGTGGGATTTTTTCCGAACCATTTTAATATATTGTTCACTAACTTTTTAAACTAGACTCAATTGACTTTGAGGTATTTTTTTTATCATAAAACGTAACTTTCTTCGATTTATTTTCATTTTTTGTTAGCATCTACTTTTCTAAGTATTATAACTTCTTTGGAAAATTAATAATCCTAAGTAAAAATTTGAATTAAATCTATTTTGAAATTATACATAAATATACAGGTATAATATAGTTGTATAAGCAGAAGAATTAGATAGGATTCGAAGCCCTCTACCCTCGAAGCATAATAAATGAACCTCATAACTTTTCTAGAAAAATTTGTTCGTTTTTAATGTAGTTTTTGATAAAAATTCAAAATTAATCAATTTTCTAAGTGTTTTTCATGATTAATTTAGTAGGAGTTATATTTTTATATTTTTTTGAACTTTTTGTTTAGCACTAAAAATTTTCATGAAATCTTAAGAATCTGTTTCTTGAATGTCTGTTGCATTGTAGTTGAGATCTTATTAAATTTATAATAATTGAAATCACTTCACTTTATACCAAAATCTTTTGTAAAATTAGAGCCAATTTGTAATTCAACCCAATTATCATTACATATTTGAACACTTTGTTATGCTATTGATTTATTTTCATATTTCACAGTTAAGTTTTTAAGTGAAATAATTGATTACTCTGTATAATGGGCGAAAATGATTTGAAAAATTCAATTAACTTCATTCATAATACATCTTCAGTAATACATTTACTTTCATTTATGAAAAATTATTATTCTTTTCCCTCAAATTCTGTTTTTCTTCTAAACCATAAAAATCCTGTAATTAAAGAAAGACAATGAAATACTTTTGTTATCGCACACATTAACAACTATTGTAAACTAATTTATCTAAAATTCAGAAGAATAACTGATTATTTCAAGATCTTTTTGATATTCAATTATTGATACATTTGAATGATTCTGAGGGATTTTTTAATTCGCGATTCACATTACAATTTGATAATTTATTAAATTTTAAGCTTAATAATGAAAAATTCAGATAATGTAAAGATTGACATAAAAATTCAGATTCACGTCTCTCTCAATTAATCTAATTGTTTATAAAATGAATTTTTCTCAACAAAAGTTTGGGATTTTAGTTATCAAATATATTTGGGTTTTTTAGTTTTTTGAAAATTACATAAATTTATCTTTAAAAGCAAGACTTGATATCAAGTATATTAATATTTTTACTCAAATTGGTCTTAAGATTAGATGAATTTAATTTTTTTTAAAAATATTTTAATCAATCAAAAAACATTTGTTTGAAGTGATTTATGAGTTTTTAATTTGAAAAAATTCCTATTAAAAATATTAAGAAGTCAATTAACTTTTTATGATTAATAAATATCACCTCAATAATTGTCAACAATGAATTACTAACTTATTTACAATTCATAGAAGTCTTGAAAACTCAGGTAAGCTTTTCTCGAACTTTAATCAGTCTTATAAATAATTAATTTTCAAATAAAAGCTTAATGTGTTTCAAAGTTATTCATTATGAACTCAAGCATTTCTAAGTTGGCCAATAATTACATATTCAAATGCAGACAATTTTCGTTAAAGCTTATCAATTGCTGTTTGTCTTAATAATATGTCCTAAAAGTTAACCTCTATTCTCTATTATTCTATCAAAACTAGATTTATGCCATTATTATTACCAAACAAGTTATTCATAACAGACTTTAAAGTCTTTCCTGTTAAGTATTGAACAACTTTTCTCAGCTACTTATGCTTCGCTTATTTGTTAAAATTGTTCTTTATTTAATTCAGAGCTAACAATTTCAATAATTTATGTCTTACTTTTGTGAATAATAAATTATACTCTGATTAAGATTATAAGTCTGTTCACCTTTAATGTAGATTTTAAGAAATTGTTTGGGTTAATGAATGAGTTGAATTAAGTATAACTATTTTATTTAATCCTTTCAAATGACAATCAACTTTCTGTTATGAATCGAATTTGCATTTTTCAGATACATTCACTCAATAATTTTCCTGCCTTTTCATTTTTAAGTTTCTAAATCGCTGGTTTGCACGGCAGGGAAATAAGATATCAACGTTTATCGGAGAAAAATTCACTAATAACAAATATTTCATATGTATTATGAAGAGTGAGTTAACTAACTGAGTATTCTTGTGTTAGTTAACACATTCTTCAAAATACATGTCAAATATTTTTCGTTAGTGAATTTTTTTCCGATAAACATTGATATAATAATACTGTCTGTTTTGGATGTTTATTAATGTTGTAAATTATTATTTCAATCAAAATCAAAAATTTATTTTTCACGATTTAAATGAATATCATGAGACCGTTATGAGTTTTTTCATAAATTTTGAAATAATTTCAAATAAAAATTATTAATTTGATTAAAAACATTAATATCAAACTTGTGATAAGTAACTTAGTTAATCGATAATTATCTGCAAATTAGCCATAGTTTATGATTGTCAAAAACTTGCGTCTCATTATTCATTTTGAATGATCGGTGAACATAACCGAGATATTCAAAAGACATAATTTTCAAATTAAATTTAGAAACACTGACAAACTTTTAAGGTTAAGTGATTTTAAGTTAATCACTTGTTGTTTATTTTTTTACTTATGGTTTGATAATCAATGAGAATCATCTCACGCATAAAATAATGTTTTAATTGTATTCCAGTTATTTGACATATTTTATAAACAATTCAGAATATTCATTGTTATAATTGAATGAACTGAAATCTCATTGAAGTTCTTGAACAGCTTTGAAAATAAACTCCTCTTATTTTGTTAAAAACTTAATAATATAGCATTTAAGTTGATTTTGAAAATGCACTTTAAATTGACTTTTAAAGCATATCTCTAGAAGATGCGCACTTTTGCTATCAGTAGACCTACGGTTCGAAAGCACTTATGGCTCCAATGTTTTATTAAATTGAATTTTTAACCGCATTAAATCCATTATGAGATAATGATTCACATCTGTGAAATATTAGATATCACTTTATCTAATATTTAAACTGTTACATTATATTCGCTCCATTAAACACCATCCGTCTTTTGAAACAAAATTACTCTAAAATTACACTTCATTAAGGCTACAATTATTATATTTTTGAAAAATAGATTCTCATCATTTTCTTTGAGATTCAACAAATAGTTGAAAAATTGTTATTCAGTCATTTCAGTCAATTCTTTAAAAAAAGAAATATAAGAATTTGGTCAATTTGTTCAACTAAAAGTCACTTTTAAGATTTTGAAAGTTTAAATCATTTTTTGATTCAGTCAAGCATTCCTATCACTTAAAATTCCCAAAAGTTTTAAACCTGTAAAAATTGCTTTCACTTATATTTTGTACGTTAAAGTTTTGAAAGCAATTTTTTAATAATAATAATAATGTTATTATGTAACAATTTTGTAATTTTTATTGAATTTAGAATGTGCTGTTTGGAAAACCTATGCAAATGAGATATGAGTAATAGTTTATTCAGATAATTTTTTAATTTTCTTACAAATCCTGCATAAGAATTCCATTTCAATAAAATAAAACGCGATATTTTCTATTAATTTCTTAATCATGATTCATAAGATTCCTAGAAAATGTTAGCTTCACTTTCAGAAAAACTTTGATAGCTTTGATAAAATATAAATAGTTTCTATTTTTTAAATATCTCAAGAAAAATTAATACATAATTAATTGTAAATTTTAAAAAAAGGTTGATAACTCATTATTTATACCAATCAAGTTAGTAAACTTCGAAAAATCTATTTTAATTTACTCGTAAACATTTGACCTTTATTTGAATTTGAGGAAAATAATGTTAGCATTCTAATAATTTTATCAATTTTGATCCTTTTTGGTTTACTCAATATAGATAATACTTTTTTTACTTATTTTTCAAAAGCTTTATTCAGTCTGAGATTTATGAAAAAGCATATCAAATGCATGTAATTTTTTAGCGGAAGAGAATCTCTTCAAGAGATCATAAGGTATGATAAAATTTTAAAGCTTTTCATTTTCATTACAATAAGAAAAGAACAATATTTATATTCAAAGTATTATTCAAAAGTCTCATTAAAAAGTTTTTGAAGCGAATGTCATAACCCAAATATTACTAATTCTTTAGCTGAGAAATAGAAGGCATGTATTAATTTGAAAATCTTTCATTGGAGTCCAACAGTTTTGCATTACTAGTCAATCTTAAAACTAAATTTTCCTGATGTTTTTTCAAGTCATTTGTCAGTCAAATGGAGAGGCATAAGGTTTAATAATATGTCAATATGTTATGTTCAATATATTTTGATGAATAATTGTACTGTTAATGAATAAGTACTGCTTTGCGAACTTTAACTCAGTTAATATCTATTGTAAAGATTATGTTTTGATAGTTTTAACTCATTTTGTTTAAGATCTCTGAAATTAAGTTCATTTGGAAAAATTATAAAATTTCATTACAAATATTTTATTTTCAAAAGTTTTAATAATTCTCAACACAAGTTTACAGTTTTAAAATTTTGAATCGAAAAAGTTATAAATCTCTATTATTTAATACTATTGACTTATGAATATTCTAATAATTTGATTTAAACTATGAAGTCAACATCGTATTTTCATATTTGATTGGTGAGTTATTTTGATATTACAATCGGTTTATTAATAACTCTAAATATAAAGTAAATAATGCAATTTACATAGAAAATATTCATATAGTTACGAAGTATATTTAGTATGAATTATTGAGTGTATATTCAGCGAAAGTAAAGCGATCACAATATTTTGATATCACTTTGAAAGATTTGAATGTATTATACATTAAGTTTATGGTGAATTTCAATTTTATTGTTGAATTTGACTAAAATATTGACTATCAAAACTTCGCCGGTTTTGACAATTCGGTATTTAATCTGTTTTAAAAGGTTTTTTAGAGTTTTTTTTTAAATTTATTAGTTCGATAAATACTTCAAAAAAGATAAACGAATTTGATATTCTTCTTCATAACAATACATAATAATCTTCTCGTGATTTGCCGTTGAAATAATCTTGAAATTTAACATTTTTATAAATTACTATTCATTTGAATATTTCTTAATGCTTTTGGTAGTT
>JAQFXV010002218.1:0-10958 GCA_034694065.1 Camisia spinifer
AAAGACTTATAAAAAAAGATAAGGAGTCTTATCAAAAATTACTAAATAGGTTCAAGGAAGGACTTTATTTCTCGAGTGTACATTAATTATATTAGAGAACATTATTCTCCGAACTCTATTTTAAAATGAGGTTCACATTAATGATATTTTGTCATGCGATCTGCTTTGAATACTTGACCAAATTTATGTTCCCGAGAGATTATTCGTTTTGACTTTTAATAAGCTCTTGTTATTATGTATCATATGTACTAATTTGACTCTTATTTCATTAAAGCTAATTTCTTTAATATCTATGTTTTTCCCCTTTTTCCTGAATAACAGGTATAATATTCCATCTGAATATGTATTCTACTATAGAAGTCCACATCACAGGATGCGTTATATACTTTCATTCCCATTTGTTTTTGGCTCTGACAGAGATAATCATGTTTATCAATTTGCTCTCTGCTATCCTTACTCTTATAGCAAACACCGCAATCAAATACAACTGTGGGACCAATTTTGCACTAATAAACTGTCGAGTGGCTTAAGGCATAGCTTGCGATTTGAAGTAAAGTCTATTGGTAAAAGTTTGGTATGAATTACTTTTGCAATAATTTTCGATATTTAAACATCAAATATAAATGAAATATAAAAGATTGAAAAAATTCATATTACAGAAGGATAGGTAAAAATAAAGTTCTTTAAAATAATATAATCAAACCTAGAATTTATATATTTCTCTAAATTTCTGACATGAATTGACATGAGATGTCAAAAGTATGAGAAACAATTACTTATAGATTGAGCTTATGATTAGTTTTTTGATATCATGGGATTCTGCTATTGTTTTGAAACTGAAAATCTCTGTGAATTGAAATTGAAGAGTATATTAAGCAGAATAATATCAAAATCTTTGGAAGTATAGTTGTATTCACTGTTATCTCGACTTTTCAAAAAATTGTTAACAATATTTTGTGATATAGACAAGTCATATGTTGTAGTCTTATGTTATGATCGCACAGATGTTAAACATGTCGTGATTCGATTCCACTGATAAATTACAAGTTGAAACTTATATTCACTCAATGGGGATATCATTTGAAAAAAATTAAATTGCATTTTTTGGAACCTTTTCAGTAAAGTAGAGAAAATAGTCCTCTCTATAATATGTTTGGTTATTCTTTTATCATATTTTTATCACCAATAAGTTTTGGTGTCCAAACATTTTTAGTTCAGAATTTGATATTCATTAAAAAGAAATTTAATTTCAAATCAAATTATCGAATAAAATCAATTTGAAACATTTTTTTAATTTGGGAATTTATCATTATTATCATCAATGGTTTCATCATTTCAAAAAGAATTCAATAAAAATCATGAATTTTCATTGAGAAAAATCAGATATCAGTTGTGTTATTATAATTCTAAACCATTTCTATGAATGCATAACTATTTGTTCAACTACTGAAATACTGAGAAAGAAAGTTCTTTTATCTTTCCAAAAATACAGTATATATTTTGTCACTTTGAGAACATTTCAAACCAAAGTCATTATTATTTTCAATTCAAGAAACTGCAAATCCTAAAAAAGAAAGTAAATTCTAAACATTTTTGAATCCTTGGCCAATCTTTGACAATAGAATAATCACTTTTGTAAAGAGTTTTCTTCATGTCATCGATGACAAAGTGATAAATGCATTGAAGTAATGGACTTTCAAAAGAGTTGGCTCTGAAAAACCGTATATATAAACTTCAATTGTCGATTGAAACACACTTTGCGTCGTATTTTTAATAAACTGTTCGCGTTCTATAAATATAAGCGCTTTTAAAATCAAATATCAGTTTCAAAAATGGATTTTTTTCGTTTAAGTTGGCTTAAAATACATCAAAAAGCTTAAGTTTTTGAGTTTTTCTTAAAAAAAATTCTGAATCATCGTTAGTTTGTTATAAGACAAGTCAAATGATCATTTATTTACACTAAATCATAAGCAAACAAATCCTTAAAAGCTAATATTTGACCAAAAATATAATTCAATAGTTTTGCTACTTTAAAAATGTTGACTATTTTCAACACTTAACAATTTATAAATTTAATATCAAAGAAAAGAGAGTCAAATATAAACATATGTTCATTGGAATTACATTGTAAATAAAGCAAAAATGAATGTATGGCAGAATAGTGCGCATCAAATAGAATGGACTTTAGGTTGGAATGTGTGAGAGGTATCACCAATGATGGAATTCATTATAGAACTGTCAAATACTGCATCTCCAAATCGTTCATGTGAGATGATATATTGCTATACTATCTTATACAACATATTCTTTTCCGAAATTGCAATCGACTTTTTATGACCCCACAAACGATGATACTTTTGTGAGATTTTTCAGGAATAAAACTGCATGAAATGCACATTTTATATGTTATCTCAAATAATCATTTATAAAAATAGTTTAATATTTTTTATTGTGTTTAAATGTTTTTAGAAAAAGTGTTCAATTTTGAGGCATGTATTTCCTGACATATCAAAGATAAATAATGACTAATTGTGCTCTCACGATATGTTTAGTTTACTTACGAGGGCTTACGAGTAGAATAACTCAACTTTATTGTTGTTATTCAATACATTAATAATTTATTGGTAATCAATCAAATATTGCGCTCAATATTTCATGTTGTTTTCCAACATTTTGATGGAAAAGTAACACAGAATACATAACTATAAGGCTTGAAGTCGTTAACTTTCTTATTCCCCAAACGAGTCAATATTAAGTTCGATTGTTTACACTTCATTTAGGACCCGAAATAGCAAACTTATGATTTCTTGAAGTTTTTATTGTTTTTAACCTTGTGATAGTATTCTCACATTATTATATTATACTACAGCTGGTGTGCGTTTGCAGAGGATAAAAATGATGGTATGATCGTGTTTCACTTTAATGAACCACTTTCTCAGTAGGACCTAAAGGGGGATAACATTATATCTTGACTCATGCTAAGCACATTTTATCATTACAACTTCTCCTGTCTGCCAGAATTCGTGGCAATAAAGTATTAGACTCGTTATATCTGCCAACCAAAAGTGAAATATGTCTTTAGTTTAGTTCATTCTCATTATTCGAGCCAGTCTTGTGAGAGGTTCGCATTACACTGATCTATAATATGCCGAATAATGGCTATTGAAAACGTTTGCATAGCTTTCTTCGATTCATTTAATGCTTTGATGTTTTTTTTCGATGCAATATCTCAGAAGTCGTTTAATTAAGAAAACTTATTATCTTAATGAGAATTTCTTAATTTTAAGTCAAATTATTTCTCAGAGAAAATAATTAAAATAGTATAACTAAATGAAAAAAGTTTTCGATTTGTAGATAATATAATAGTTTTCTCTTCCAATCATGAAAAGCAATCAATTAGAATTTGATATCAATTACTAATTTTATTTCTCATTTCATTCATATAATATTCGTAGAAAATTTTCTTATGCCTTTTGAATTGATTAAAACAACATAAAATATCTATTTGGGTTCTAAAACTTTGAGACCTGAGTTCTCTATCAGACAAGTGTTTCAATTTTTGTAAAATCTTCGATAATTTAGTGCTTCTCATGAATAATGATTATACTGACTTTTAAGATAAAAATTTAAATAAAAGCGACTATAAATTGATGTTATATTTTATATCTTATATTCATGGGATGCGAAAACATGTGAAGCTTATGATTTAAAGTGAAATAAATAATGTGTTTCACTGCACTTGTCATAATCAATACTATTTAAACCATTTATATGAACCCTCATTGCAAACAATAGTTACCAGAATAACAAAAGCTTTCAATAATTTTCTATTCAAAAAATTCGAAATATTTCACAATAATTGTATATCACATTGTTTAGGTTCACATTAAACTGATTTAAATATATTTAGAAAAAATATTCAGGTAATTAATCATAAAACTTAGAAAATTTAGTGAACACTGATTGAAAAATGGTTATTAAAGAATTATACTGAATAAAACCCAACACAAGTTTCATAATAAGACTTTGAAATTATAAATCTGATACAAGTGTAAAAATTACAAAAAACTATTATAAATGTTTCAAATTTTAAATCTAAACCGTTATAAATGACTTTAAATTTCTAATTATCATTAATTCTCAATAGAATATAATATAAATATTAATTGTATAAAGAAAACAAAACTCATGAAATAATTATATTTAAGTCATTGAATGAAAAAAATATGACTTCAAATGCATAAAAGTTGGCAAAAGAAATTTAAAGTGTTGATAATATCCCGACCAATTTGATAAAAAACACGCACATTTATAAAGACATAATAGTTAATTGCACTCTTCTATAAATAATATATATTAACATATCTTTTTGAACATCGAAGGCAAACAAGATTTTGCATTTTGTTTGTAAATGTCTACTGATGTGTAATTTGAGAGATCAGATCAATATTTAGTCGTGACATCAAAAACAAAATAATTATGAGCAGCAATCCTTTCATCTGTTAATTAGACTGTTAGATGAGTTAGAGCTATACCATAGTTGCGCGACTGTCTGTCCCGGAATTCCTAACGGGCGAACTCCCAATTGTCTCGTCTTCTATTGAAACACTTTCGAGCGGTATCTACAATATTGCATAATAAATAATATATAAGGTGTCACTTCTACTCAATATCATACACATTAATAATATATTTAGTGACTTCAGGAAATCGTATTCAACAATCTTATCATTTTCACTCTTATTTCAATTATATTCTAATTTCATTTATCAAATCGTAATTTTGCTCTAATATAACAATACAATCAACTTTTTGATATTTATTTGCTCAAAATCTTTCAAGATTTCATTTAATTTAATGTCAAATAAAATTCGTTTATGAAGAATCTGACATGTTTTTTATGAATCTATTCTTTTATGTAATTCTAATTAGAGAAATGATTTGAAGTGTTTTCGAATTATGTTATTATATAAAATACTATTTAATGATTAGTAATCAGATATAGGAATTTGAGATAAATGTATTTGAAAGCAATAAGTGTGAGACAAATAGTAAATCAAACCTCTGCACGTGCGAGTGGCTCTTTTTCAGTTTTCTTTTTCCACGACCTTTTAGATTTAGTTGCTTTTTTAGGTTTGACTTGTTTCAGATCATGTGATGGCAAACTCGGCGAACGCCTCCATTTCAGTTCTTTATCAGGCAGAGGATGGGTGACAGACATCGCGCACTGAATACCTTTGATGATAAGCATCGCCATTGCACTAAAAAATATGAAACATTCATTCAAAAGGATGATTTCCCTAATCTAATATACAGTCAAACCCTTATCAATAATATTTTCAGATTTGTTAACATTCAATAAATCTATTATTAGTCAAAAGGTGTGTCGAATTGAATTTTTGTATTGAAGAATCCTTGCAAACAATTCATTTTTAAAAAGGATAAACTGAGTTAACTGACACTTTTGAGTATTGTTTGTTATCTTTAAGATCTACTTTCAAATATTTGAAAAGTTTGACTGGACTTAGATTTAATGGTTTGATAGTTTGACTTACATTGCAATCAGAACACAAACCATATATAGTTCCATAATTGTAAATAAATTCTTATGTTATGTTATATTAGAAGCAATGGTAGGTTTATTAGTTGGTCTGAAGGGTGTGGCGATTGATAGTTATTATTATGCGAGACACTCAATATCACAAAAAGTACATTTATTGCTATGAACATGTATTGAGAATACTGATCATCTCAAAAATACAAATAACAGATCAATTCTGGATATAACAAAATATTTTGATAGCAAAAATAGATCGCTCCAAAAAATCACATCGCATTCGATCAGTTATATAGATATATTTTTGATACCTTTCGTAGTTTTTCTGTTAAATGGAGAATAAATTCATAGTTGTTTACATTTTGACTGCCATTGCGAAACTTAACTATACTTTTTTGTTGGTTTCTATGTTGAATTCAAAAAACAGGTTGCGATCATTGGGCGTTGCATAAGACCTGACAGGTATTAATACTGAACAGTTCTACAGTGTAGTAGAGGTACACACTTTTAAATTAAACATTTTAGTTTATAAAGTTATGCAAAGTCTTTTCCATCAAAATTTGATGTGTGAAATGAGCAGAAGATAATATCATTTTGTGATATCAACCTTACTTTTTAGGAAATTTATCAATTAGTTTATATTAATAATAAGATCTATAAGACTTGATTTGTCAGATTTCACTCAATTTAATTCAACTTTATATTCTTAGCATCTTGAGCTTCCCAACCATTCTTATTAATAGGTGGTTCTCGCTTTTTGCACGTCATGTCGAGTTCCACTAAATATGCTCCAGAAAGATGTGTACCACTAATTTATTTGAAAGAATAGTCTGCTTACAAATTAGATCTGTTCGAATTTCAACTGTTTCGATCAAATATTCAATCAATTAGTTTCCAAAACTCAGAGGCTTTCAAAACAAAACAAAATCTGTTTGAGCGCATTGAAAAATTAGATAAATTTTGAGTAAAAGCGAATTTCTAAATATACTTCTAAATTAATTTTAAAAAATGCAGATTATCAATTTGAACTTTATAACTTAATCAGATAGCAAAAACCTTCAGAAAATTATGACAATATATTCCAATTTAATATATCTTGTGATCTCGAATTTCAAAGAGCTCTTGAGTGAATTTCGAGCATCTTTTTATCATCTAAAGTTACAAATACTAAAGATATAGAAAAATTGCATATAAATAAGAACTCTAATCAAATTCATGATTTATTTGAATCTGAGAAGAATTTGCTTTAGAATCTTCTTTTTGTATTCTAAAAGTTGAGAATATTTTATTTTTTTAAAATCTGTTTTCAGCAAAACAGAGAAATTCAATTATTAACTATTGGTTGTAAAGAATCACAAGAAGAATCGTCTAAAATAAGAGCAAAAATAGTAATAATAACAGGACGTATTCATCCAGCAGAAAGTCCGTCGTCATACGTATGTGAGGGCACGTACTGTTTAGATTGATATTCCCATGACTTTTGACCTAAATTTAGTTAATGATTTTTTTCTGAAATTATTATAGGAATAATTAATTTCCTTTTAAGTGAACATCCAGTGGCTAATTGTCTGCGTCGATATGTAACTTTTCATATAATCCCAATGGTTAATCCTGACGGAGTTTTTGTTGGAAACACAAGGTTTTAGTTGTCTTTTTTGCTTTAATTTTAACTTTTAGATAAGAAAAGTTTTTGGATAAGCATATAATTTAATAATATAAGAGTTTAATAAAAAAAATATTCCTAAACATAGTTTTATCAAAATCTACATTTTTGAAACTTATGCACTAATGAGACTGCATTTAATTGATTTATTTTTTGCAACACTTAATAAGTAAACTACCATTAAAATAATTGAATTAATAAATATCATTTTGCAATTAAATTTTGCTCTTTTTCCTATAATTAGTTTAGCGATAATTTTTAACTTTGAATTACAAAAAATGATGAAACTAATTATCAACTCGTCTTTAATGCAATTCTCCTGCATGTTATACTTCATTTATAGTCTTAATTATTATCAATACCTGTTCATAATGACTATCATTAAGACATTGATTTGCCATAAACTTGTTGAGAGTAAGCATTTGAATCTTTGCAGAACATCCGTAATTGGCAGTGACCTGAATCAGAGTTGGCAAAAGGCATCACCACTAATGCATCCAGAATTAGTGGCTACTAAAGAAGCACTCTATCAAATAACCGAAGCATCAGTGAGTTAGCAAAAGATACCCAATTTGCCTCTTCTCTAGTATTGCCTTTTTATTGAATAACTGTCTTTCATCACTACTCCTCTTTTACTAATATGAACCCAAAAAAAATTGTCTGATCGGATGTAATGATGACACTTGAATACAGTACAAGAATCACTCTCTCAATGCAAAAGATAAAAATTCAGATTTACTTTCATATAATCAATTTATTATTTAACTTTTATTCAATCACTTATTAGATTCAGAGCTCATAAGTTGAGAATGTGGTCGAAGATTAGGCGGATCTGTATTTATAATCACTGTAACTTAGATTTGATTTTAGTTATAATAATAGGCTTTTCTTCCGAATTGTGGTAATATTGTTGCAGATCTTGCCCACAACTAATCTTATAATAGAAGTATATAATATAGTCAATTATTATTTTTAGCTCAAATAAATAATTGTAATGAATTAAGTTTGAATTTATTTCGTGAAAAAGAATTATTTATAAATATTTATTGATTAGGTGTCAAACTTTGAATGAGAAATAAATATTTGGTCGTAATGAAAGTTCCTTCGATTTCTTGATTTTTTGTTTGTTTGTATACTTATATTAGTGTTTTACTGTTGTATTATTATTATTGTCAAAATGTATAGGGAGAAGATTTGGACGTATATCTTGATTTGCACGCACACAGCAATCTATTAGGCGCTTGTATTTATGGTATTCGCAAAGATGATGTCTTCCATATGGAAAGACATGCACTGTTTCCAAAATTATTAAGTCAAATAGCAGATGACTTCTACATTGATAACACAGTTTATTGCAAAGAACCTCTACGGTCCGGAAGCTCCAGAAGGTATGAAAACTATATTTATAATCATTCATTTCATGTTTAGTTCTTTAGTTATATGGCTTCGATTTTTCATAATAAAACAAACTGTTATACATTGGAAGTAAGTTATTATGGATACTATGATAAGGCAACACTTGGACACACTATAATTCCTTATACTGAGGATAAATGTATCCTTTCGTAAAATTTTTAGAATAAATTAATCAATATTCTAATTAATTTTCTATTTTAGTTTGTATAAAAACTTTAATTATTTTTAGTTGTTCTGATCTGAAAGTTCGCAATTAAGCATCAGTTATTGAAATGCCTATGAAATTAGTTCTTTCTGTTAATTTTAATATTTCAAAAACAAAAGATAACACAAATTGATCTTCAAAGAAAAGGTTTTTCCTAACCCTTTATTTGCTTTCAAAACAAGCTTTGCAAAATGATCGCAATCACTCGCCCACCGGATTCATAATCTGTCAAATTCATCACATAAATCATCTAAAACATAAATAAAGATCAACAAATAGGAAAACTAAAATTTTATATACTTTTCATTAAAAGTCTACTTATTTAGTTTTAGTTAATTAAACTTATTCATATCACGTGAATCTCTTGGAATATTATCCCCTCTTTTATATTATATTTCACTTCTATAATATCAATCATTTTATTATTTCATTAGTATAATTGAATTATTAATTTTAAACTTGTGAATAAAATTATCGAATAAGAATCAGTTATAAAAACTCATATGAACTTGAATTAGATTCGGTAAAAAAAATTTATCGGTAGAATTGATTATGAATCTAATAGTTTATATCAATGTTACTTTATTTATAGTAACAGACGAGTGTTTTCAGACGGAACTCATATTTATACTGAATATAATTATTACTTATATCTCACTTATTAATAACATAAATAGTGTTTCAACTTTTAAATTTAAATCAAATATTAATTGGAAAAGTAATTTCATTCGAAATTTATTTCAAAACTCTAAATAATATGGAAATTTTGAGTTTCAGAGATAAAGACTCATTTTTACTGTCAATATTCTTCAGCCTCAATAAATTAAATTCAATAAACTATGAAAAATTTCAATTTATTATAAATAAAATGTAGACTAACTTCAAAAAATATAAAGATAGTAAAATCTTGATATCAGTGCATATATTGAATACTTTTTAAATAAAGAATAATTTTGATTAATTAGTCAAAATATATGTCATTTGTTTTTTCAGATATCAATCTTTATACTTATATCATTTTAAGCTGCTTTTAATGTGTCACAACTAATCTTTTATGGAAAAGATTTATATCTTTCATTGTGTTTTTACTGAAATGATGACAACATTTTTCAACTTATTAAAGTTAATAATCACTAAATAACATTTCTTATTAAGTTGAGTTATTTTGAAAAATATTAGATACCAAAATTATGCTCAAACTCACCCCAAAAAAGTTGATCAAAGCTTTTATATAAAACTAAAATTAAAATTAGTCAAGTATTTATTCAAGAATTTGGAATAAATTCCAGAATTTTAATGCGGAACTTCCAGAAATATCATTTAAGAAAATAAAGAATATTAAAGATCTATTTAATTAGAATGTAATTATTGAAACTCAAGGATGAAAATCTTTATTTATATTGAAAAGTTTAGGAAAATCATATTATTTAAGTGGAATAATTTATACTATAAAAAGTTCAATTTGAAATGATGCATGAAATTAGATGTGAAATACACCTCAATCTAAAAGTAATCAATCAAATAATGACTCTCAAATTTTCGAGCTTGAATGGAATGATTGATTTGAATTAAAAACTCAAAGTCTAATCAAATAATTAATTCCTTTTTATACTTCATACTAAATTTGATTCTTTAGCTTTAAGTGTATTTTAATTTGATAAAACTAACAAAATATGATATATTTTTTAATTAGTTATTGGTCGCCTTTAAGCTTATATAAGAATATTCATTAGAAGCTTCTAAATAAGAAACCTGATTTTATCCAAGTTAGATCTGCATTTAATTCTCGATTAGTTTACAGTCAGACTTGATTTGTGTATGTCTTCAGTACTCATTTTCTCGATAATTCATATTATTTTATAAGTTCAGATTTTTAAAAATTATTTCTTCAATTGTCAAGCAATTATTTATTTTGGAAAATTATTTAAATTAAACTTTAAAATAGAATTTTTTAAAAATCGGAACAAAAATTTCAGAACTTTTCAAAAATATTCTTTAATTCATGTTCAGATTTTGCAAATACTTTAAAAGTATTCTTATATCAAATCTGATTCAGTGATTGTAATTTTCTAATAAAAGAATACTTTAAGAATATTTGTAAAAGAATAAGTTGGAAC
>JAQFXV010002219.1:0-10955 GCA_034694065.1 Camisia spinifer
GCAAACCAACTGTTAAAACATTCTTCATATTGTCGTTTAAGTTCATTACAATCTTTTCCAATACTATTCATTACAAAATCAACTTATATTTTTCTCACTTTAAGTTTAAATTATTTTTTTTGTTTATTTAGTACTAAACATATATTTGTTTTAACTTTACATTTAAATAACTTTTGTAAACATAAACAAAAACTAAATGAAACGCAAAATATTTTAAAGCCTAAACTGAATGTTTTTTAAATACATCAAATTGTATGCCTTTTTAGACATGTGTTTAGACCTTTTATATATATAATCAACGACTCAAATGACTAATAATATTATGAAAAGGGATCGCATTTTAATTACGATTACATTTATATTGAATTCCTGTATAAAAATTTAAAACGAATTAAAAATAAATTATTTATATAGATATTGTGTGAATTAAGTGAAAAATGATCCGTTTGTATACGATTCTGTTCAAAATTATTGAAAAAAATATGATTAGTCAATAAAAGAGAGCAAAACTTATCCAAAACTTACCGTTGAATTCATTCAATTGAATCGTTTCTTTCATTTTTTGAAAACATTGTTCATTAATAATGCCATCAATGAAACTATGATTGGCATCAAAGTTATTGACACAAAATATAATTTCTTGATCTATTTTAAGATAAGGGCTCAACTCTTCTTCGGGTATGTTTTGATCACTTAAAATAATAGTGGCGTCAATACAATCACCGACTAAAGAGCCAACATATTTGTGTCCAACTCTGTTAATAATTGAGTTACATTTCAATAAATTGTTTAAATGAATCAAATAAATAGTGATAAAAAACCTATTAATCTTTGTTTTAATCAATTGTCCGACTAATACATTGAATATATGAAAATCTGCTCCAATTTTCCAATAAATGAATGGCTGATCATCTATAATACGTCCCAAATCATTGACAAACTTAATGTGATTGTAATTCAATAAAATTCCTTTCAATCTGTTTTAATGAATAAATAATTTTAAAATTAGTTTAAATGATCTGAAAATAAATAATGAAAACAATCAATAATAATAGCGAACTCGTAATTGTATTTGTATTTCCAGGAATCCAATAATTTAGTGATAGCTCGTTCTTCATTTCCCATATATTTAGGCAATAATCCGATCTCTATTTCATGATATATTACTTGAATACACGAATTTTCATCTATTATTTCAGACATTTATAATTTTATGCATACTTTTGATGCTTATTTTAAATAATACTAAAAGACTTTTAGAAAAAGTCTAAAAATGTAAACAAATGAAACACGTGTTACTCAAAGCCTATGATATATCAATATGTTTATAACACATGTATTTGTTAAACATTTCCCTTTAAATATTTCATAATAACTAATAGAAAAGTTAGCACAATATTTAAAACCATTGACACAATTGATTCAATTAATAGGTATTGATTTTAATGAAAATTAAATTTTCAAATCTTTCGAATGAATATTTTAATAATTCTATGTTTAAAGAGCTTAAAATCCAAACCATTAATTGTTTAGTTATTTAAACTTATGTTTGAAAAACAATTAATGTGTAACTAATAAAATAAAAACTTTTTCATAGTGACTATGAAATCGTTAGTATTATTGATGGTAAGTCTAGACTCATCTCAATATTGGATTCATAATACTTGACACAAATAGTTATAAGTAATTATTATCATTTAATCGCTAGTATTGTTATGAAATTAATGGTATCAATAAATCATAGCTTTAAAGTTTCGATTTTAGTTTAAGTTTAACCGACAACTTATTTTGTGTGTGAATCACATTCTCTATTACTTAGTAATTAACAGTCAATAATCAATTACTAAAAAGTTTGTGAGACAGAGATATACTTCTATTTATCAAATATACGATTAATTTAACGACAAATAGACTTAAAATTTATTGATTTTATTTAAATTTTCAAATGTTATAATGAATCGATTGTAAAAATAATTTGATAAAAACTTGATTAATATTATTCAAATTTGATTCCTTGAGCTAATGGTAATTCTTTGCTATAATTTATAGTACACGTCGATCTCCTCATGTATTGTTTCCATGAATCAGAACCTGATTCTCTTCCGCCTCCCGTTTGCTATTATTTTTGAGATAATCATTTTTCATAAGAAATTAATCATTAAATGATTGCAAACTTAACATATACTAAATTTAATACCTTTTCTCCACCAAAAGCTCCACCAATTTCTGCTCCATTGGTTGGAATATTAACGTTAACAATACCACAATCAGAACCTTTTGGTCCAATCCACTAAAGGTTAGGTAAAATCAGAATATTTTTAAAACTTAATTCAATAACTAAAGACGGCTTCAATATGGAAGTTATCAAACATTGTTCAAATTGACTGTTATTCACAATATAGATTCAGCTCATACTGATTGCAATCAAAGCTTTAGAGGTTTTAATAAATAAGTGCGAGTCTAACAATGTTTTAATCGATTCGATAGTAAAGCTAAAAAGAGTTCAAAAGATTGATTCTAACTTTGAAAACATTGTTGAGATTGGTTGTGAATATACTGCTCGACAATCCCTGTTTGACTTCATTATTCCAAGAAATCGCTTCATCTGTTGAACTAAATTTCAAGACATACACAATGGGAGCAAATGTTTCTTTATGAACGATCGATGAATTGTGTTTCAAACCAGTAATAATAGTGGGCTCAACAAAATTTCCCTCTCTTTCTAAAACTTTTCCGCCATAACAAACAGTTCCGCCTTCTTTGAGGGCTTCGTCGATAGCAGAGAGATATCTTTGGACCGCATCTTTGGTATGCAACGGACCGTATAATGTATTTTTATCCAATGGATCTCCGATTTTGATCTGTGCGTAAGCTTTCTTAAGACCCGAAACAACTTCATCGTAAACCTATAATTAAAAGTTGAAAATGATTTTTTTGTTTACTTAATATTCTTCCTCACGAGAAACCTTTTGATGAACAATAAGTCTTCTTGTAGTGGTACACCTTTGACCAGCAGTTCCAGCGCAAGCGAACAGCGCCGCTCTCACCACCATATTTATGTCCGCGTCTTCGCATACTATTATAGCATTATTTCCGCCCAATTCTAATATACTTTTGCCAAACCTTTGCTGAACACTTAACGCAACTTTAAGTCCAACAGTTGTGCTACCAGTGAATGAAACCAATGGAAGTCTTGTATCATTAGAAATGGCTTCTCCTATATCAGAACCGCCGCAAACCAGTGAACATATAGAACCCGGAAGATTATTGGCTTCAAAAATAGATGAAACAATTTTAGTGACAGCAATACTACATAAGGTTGTAGTCGGGGATGATTTCCAGACCATGGTATCGCCACAAACCAAAGCCAATGCATTATTCCAACCAAAGACAGCTACAGGAAAGTTGAAGGCAGTTATTATACCGATAGAACCGATTGGATTCCAATTCTCCATCAGTACGTGTCCACGTCTTTCTGATGGCAGAACCTTTCCCTCAATCATTCTCGACAGTCCCACCGCATAATCACAAATATCTATATATTCTTGAACTTCTCCTTCGCCTTCACTTAATATTTTTCCCATTTCTAAAGAGACTAATTTTCCCAAATCATTCTTCTTCTCACGCAATGCGTTTCCGATTTGTCGGACAATATCACCTCTTTCTGGGGCCGGAATGTCTGCCCATATTTTCCATGCTTTTTGTGTCTCATTTATAGTCGATTCATAATCTTCTAAATTACCAGTTAATACCTCAGCGATTACTCTATTATTTGACGGACTTATTGATTGAATTATCTATTAATTAATTTATTTTAACAATTAGTTAACTGAAAACTAATCAATTTAAGTGACTGATAACCTGTCCATTTCCTATCCATTTATTATTATAAACTCCAAAGTTTTTTCTTTCAATTCCGAGTCTTTTGAGGAAATTATATTCATTATCATCGATGAGAAAGTTAGAAGACATGTTTCGACAACTTATTGAAATGAAACTATATTTGAATGAATCGAGAGATTAATGATAATTACGTTTTAGATGACATGTGTATCAAATATAATCAGATTATAATTCAAGGATAAAACTTTTCTTTTACTTATGATTCTTTACAAATCTATTAAAATGTTCACCAATTTGTTTGGCTCTTCTCTTTATAATTAGTAAACCAATGATTGAATTCATTTAAAATATCATTTAAAATATCATTTAGAATATGATTGCATTTAATTTATATCAGACTTCAATATGGTTTTAACTAAAATTCTGCATAAATTTGTTTTTGAGGTAAAAACTTGTTATCAATAATTTAAGAATATATTGACTGATAGCAAATACAGGTATAAAAGTTATGCCTTAAGCTATTTTTGGCTTTTATTAAATTACTCAATTTAACTCTCAATTTGTCGCTAAATACTTATGTATTTGTGTTTAAATTGATTTATTACTTGTTTAAAATAAAGTTATCCTTTCAATAATGAGTTCAATTAATTTTTTCCAATTTTTAAAAAAAAAAGTTTTCACTGAACATTTGTTAGTTTAGAACTTAAACATAAGTTAAGACATTCAAACATTAGTTACGTTACACTAAATGGTTTGGGTGGTAATGAGCTTAGCATAACTTGAGTGGTAGGATATAAGTAAAAGTGGATAATATAGTGTAGGGTCACATTTGTTAAGTTTTAGCGTAAGGTAATTCATGTATGATTTGCTTAATTAAATATTGATATTTTGATAAGAAATAATTCGACTGCAAGTCTAATACTATCACTCTTGCTATGGAATCAACCAAAACATGTGTAATCGATAAATAAAACAAAACACATGTTTTTTACATTTAATTCTCAAAACATTTATTTTTAACAAAACTTTAATTTATTTATTTATAAACTTCTATACATTTAAACTCAAATAATTTAAAAATTAATTATTTATAAGTCTTCCTCATTATAAACAGTAAAAAATGAGTCAATAATAAAAAGTGAAATAAGACTAAAAAGCATTTTTACAAAAATATTGAATTGATATAAAAGTACTAAAAGTAATGTCAATCGGTTTCGATTCTGAGAATAATTCTGAGATTAAAAATAAAAATAGAAAATTGTGTTGTTGTGAATATTATAATGAAAATGGAATTCGATCTCATTTATTGACCATTTGTTGTAATTGTGAACAAATTGATGAAACATTTGACAGGTATTCAAATCATTATCAAAATAATAATAATTGAATTGTATTTGAGAAATAATTGATATTTTGATTGATTTAAAGGTTAATTCGTTGCGATTCAGTTCCAAATAGTTTAATAAAATCTATGATCAGAACAATTAGCGATAGAATTCGTTATCCGTATTGTGACGGAAACGGCGCCAGAATTCTTAATATTGAGATTATTTTAGCGCCGATTGTATTGATTGTATTACTAATTAGTGCCTCATTTGGATCAATACATACTTTGGTCTCACTTTTCATAGTATTGCCGACAATAATATATTTCGTTCGTAAATACTATTCCGTTACCAATAAGTTAACAAAAACTAAAGTAATTCTTAATTATTTAACTTTAATGAAAGTCTAAACTTTATTTCTAAATGTTTTAATCAAAAAATTTATTTCAGTTTTTTATTTCATGGACTGTTTCCTCACTTATAATACTTATGTAAGACTTTTATAGCTTTTAAGACAATTGATTGCATTTTTCTAATTATTAATAATTTTTAAATTGATGTTTAAATCAGATGTGTTTTTGAAATCGAAGTCGTTCCTTATCTCGAAATTTTGATTTCCGAAAACTTTGCTTTGATATCATTGACTGCTTTGGCGTTGATTTTAGTCATTATAATAAGAAAAAATAATTCAGAAATACTTCCGTCAAACAATTCTGAAGTTTTTATCTATAATTATTGGATTCACTCTTCAGTCAGTAATCGTTTTTATATTATTTATATTTTATCACTTTTTACGACTACTATTGCGCTCATATATGGCTCTCAATTGACTCTCACGACTATATGTCACTCAACTCTCTTCTTCGAATCGATTCTTATTCCTGACGATTGTTCTGAAGTCTATCTCGATATGGAGTTAGTATTAATATATCGATTATTTTGAAATTAAACTCATTCCTTATATCCATTAATTTTGATTTGTTTTAAATAACTATAGTATTGGAATTTGTTTTGTTTCTGCGGTATATTCTTTGCAAATTGCGATTTGTATTGTTATATCACTATTGCATAGACTTTGGATATCTGTTTGGGGACAACAAAATCAGAGATATATTGTTCTCAAAAGAGATGATTACTGAAGATTAAATTCAAAATATTATTTATAATTCATTATTTATTATATACTTAAATATTAATTGATTATTATTTTGAATCTATTACTCAAAACTGTACTCAATTTTAAACGGGTTTGAATCCAAAAATCTAATTGATTCCTATCTTAAATTGCATTCAATCTATTGTTAATATGAATTGTAATATATTATTATTATGTTTAAATTTTTTTCAAATAAATGTTATTTAAAATAAATAGTTATAAGTTATTAAACTGTCATATGATGTGTCAGCAAATTATAAACTGTGTCACAAAATTATAACACCAATTCACACAAATTATAACAGTTATACTGATATGATTATCATATTATGTCAAATATTATTCAAATCATGTTTAAAAGTCCTGAAGTCTAAGCCTTCAAATGATTTCTTTAATAGTTTTCTTTCATTATTTAAATCTAAAGATCAATTGAATTGTGACCCGTATTATCTCAAAGTCAATAACAAAATGTATAAAAATGAGATTTTTCGGTATTTAATTTCGGAATAAAAACCACGAAATGAGAAACTAAAAACTGCTCTATTTTTCCATGAATTTTGTATAAATACTGAATGTGAAAGCTTTAATATTTATTTGTTTTCTGTATTTCAGTTTTATTCAAATTGTCCTAAATTTTGGAAATAATGCTAGAATTAAATATTGTGTATTTTGTAGATTTTTAAATCTAAAATTCAACTTTTATTTTTTTAATCATGACTTGAAGTGAATCTATTTTATAGTTAGTTTTATAGCTTTAATTACAAACATTTTGAGTTTATTCAAAAACAATAATTTCATGAAATTGTAAAAACTTCTGAACTTTATTTTTAATAATTTTCAACAAATTTAAAGCAAAATCGATTCAAAGATCAGTATTAAATTGAATTACAATATAAGCTAATTAAAGACATTCAATTATATCATTTCAAAGTTTGATTTATTGAATTTTAGTCATTAGTTAATTAAAAGACCGAAAAGTTCTAAAAACTTTTAAATGACTCATTAGTTTATAATAAAAATAAAATGACGTAATTTATAGACATCATTAATAACTGCGCCATTTCTTACACTTTGTTTAGACTATTGTATTATAAAAGCAGTTAAATTGTGGGCAGATTTGCAATCATATGACACATCACTCAACCATTATTTGACACAAATCTACAATTTTTGGACATTTATTTATTTTGAAAAAATTGTTTTAACTTTTTCTAAATTGTAATCAAATAAATGGCGTCGAGAAAGAAAGTATTATTAAAAGTAATCATTTTGGGCGACAGTGGGTATGACTTTACTATTATTATTAATTTTATTTGACTTTAATTTGCTCTTTAATTATCAATAATTGATAATATTATTGTTTGATTGAATACGAAAGTGTTGGTAAAACATCTCTTATGAACCAATACGTAAACCATAAGTTCTCGAATCAATACAAAGCAACGATTGGCGCAGATTTTCTTACCAAAGAAGTGGTCGTTGACGACAGACTCGTAACAATGCAGGTATTCATTCAAACACATATCAACTTATTATTAACTTTAATAATACTCACCATTCATTTCAATTGTTGCTTATCTTTTCTTTAACTATATCTTAATCTATATCCACTTTTTTAAACTTCAATTTTCTCGCTTTTCATTAAATTATTTATCTATTTATTCAATACTTTTTCAAATTATTGGATTCAAAAAATCGAAACTGCGTTGAATTTTAAAATGTATTTAATATTAAAATAGTTTAAAATTATTGATTCTTATCAATAATGACTTAATTATTATAAAAATGGTATCAATACATGAAAATCTAGTGTTAGATAATAATAAAATTGATTAAATTTAGAGTAATTGATAAATTGTGCACAAATGCTATTGTCTTTTGAAATCGAGACTCATTTGAATGTTAAAAATCCGATAACAGTAATCGATATCTTTATAAAAGCGTTTATTTTAGTTTCTCTTCCATTCTCAGAATTAATCAATACTTAAATTATTAGTTTTACTAAAATTATATCAAAATATTTGATATACTGATAGTTTTATTTACATTAAAATAACTTTAAATCTATAACAGCTGTTAATACTTAAGACTCTGTTTACTTTCATAGCATTTAAACGTTTTATAGGTTTTTATTTTCTAAATTATTTTAAAGTTAAAAGTTTTGGTCATTTCAAGTTTCAATCTTTTGAAAGCTTAACAAAATCTAATCGATTAGAAAATCGAAAGATATATGGACAGAACAACTTATAATTGTTGTCGAAAAGCTATTTAAGCTTACATGTTATCGCTCTATAAAATTTATTTTTATTAACTATTATTTATTATAAAAATGTTTCGCTTTATCAAAGTATAAGAGGAAAAGTTCGTGCAATGAATTAAAAGACAAACACTGATTATTACAAACTATTGCATAATTTAAACGCAGTTTCATTACATTTATTTCCTGTAATATCTATTGGAACATAAATTTCAAACTGACAATTGAGTGCTTTTGCTATCAGTTATCGGAAAAAACACTTTGAATACAATTTTTGATACAATACTGATAACAATTTTTAAATATATTTTTGAAAATTATATTAAATGAATACTTATTTAGAATCAACCCTAAAATCAAATTAAACATTATTTTCGAACACTTTTGTCAATTACTTGTGCCAAAAGCTATTTTTAAATAATAGTATTAATTATTTATTAAACTATATTAACATTTATTGATATGTTGTATTCAATAAATAAAAGTAAATTAAAAGCTTTGGCTTTTATGATAACGTAATGGGTTAAAAGATCGACAAATGTCGAAACTAGTTAATTAATAATTGAAAATCAATTTTTAAATTATGAATCAAATATGATTTTAGTTCAATTTTTTCCCTACAATCTCAAAATGAAATCTATTTTTGTCTATCTATTATAGTTTTTCTGTAAAAAATGTTTTTCTATACAAATGATCAACTTTTCATCAATTGTCCAGAAGAACTATAATAGATAGACACAAATGGATTTAATTTTTGGATTCTGAGGAAAAAATTGCACTAAAATCATATTTGATTCATAATTTAAAAATTGATTTTAAATTATTAATTAATTAAATCGGACATTTGTCGATCTTTTAAAGGCGTCCCCAAACGTAATCTGCATTGAATGATGTTCTGATAAATTTGATTGAATTGATAATAGATATGGGACACCGCCGGACAGGAGAGGTTTCAGTCATTAGGTGTTGCGTTCTATAGAGGAGCGGATTGTTGTGTATTAGTGTTTGACGTGACCGCACCCAATACTTTCAAATCATTGGATTCGTGGAGGGATGAGTTTCTAATTCAGGCCTCTCCCAGAGATCCTGAAAATTTCCCGTTTGTTGTAATTGGAAATAAAGTGGATTTAGAAAATAGAGCCGTAAGTGTTTTGCTTACATTATACATTATTTTAATATTATTACTAATTGAAAAAAAATTGATTTGTTGTTTAGGTTTCAACTAAAAGAGCTCAGGGTTGGTGTCAAAGCAAAAACAATATTCCATACTTTGAAACAAGTGCTAAAGAAGCGATTAATGTTGAGCAGGCGTTCCAAACAGTAGCAAAGAATGGTTTGGCTCAAGAAACAGAAGTTGAATTGTATAACACAGACTTTCCCGATAAAATCAATCTGAATAATGAGCCAAATAGTTCACGAAACGACAGCTGTGCGTGTTAGGCATCATTGCCTTCTATCTCACACTATTATGACACTAAACCACACGATTAGCTCAAATCGATTAATAATTTTCATATACGGTTAAACAGTATAACAAATATTTGGATCATAAGTTTATTATAAAATTATTCGATTCGAGTGAATATAAATATTATAAATATATATTGATTACAATAATGTAATGTTTATCAGAGTTGTATTCAGTATAATATCATTTTACTGTACAGTTTAATCAAAATGTTGATTCTAGACTCTTTTTTAGTATTTTAATGTCTTTTTTCCTAATTAAGTCAAATTATATTTAGAATAATTCAATATTATTATTATATTAAGCCTAAAGAACCCCACAATTGTCAACTTTATTTGCTTTATTGAAATAAATGTTTTTACAAAAAAATTATCTTTTTATGCGACAATTGTTTCAATTATTTATCAATTTCTTTATCACATTTCCATGAAAATGTTTGAATGATAACTATGACAGCCTATTTATAAAATTATAAATCTTATCAATTATTTAGTGATCAAAGAGAAAGTAGATATCGATTCGCTATTTCTGATGTTTTATCGGACATAAAGTTTTCACTCTTTAATCGTTCAAATGTTGACTTCAAGGCTATAAATAAATGTTTGAACGAATCATTTAAATCAGATTTGATTAATATATTATATTTTGAAACTTACTTTGTTTATCAGTTTCCGAAAGGAAGAGCACAAGTGTTTCAAAGCGAGGAATTTCTGTCATATGACTTAATATATTGAAAACAAAGTTTAAATCATTAGAGCTTGAAATAGTGGTGATTATGTCTGATATTATTTGAGGTTCAAATGTTGACGAAAATAAACTCTTAATTTGATTCAAACCAATCATTTCTAAGTATTTTAATCTTAATTCAATTGAATTAATGCCTATTAATTGTCTCCAATCGTACTC
>JAQFXV010002220.1:0-10953 GCA_034694065.1 Camisia spinifer
TATAAGCTGTAAGTATAAGTAGCATCTGATCGATGCGTAATATTAAACAAAAATTGCACTCAATATCTCAGTTTAGATAAAAAGACATACTGTATATTCTTAAAAACTACTCTTACTTTTCATATAAAGTCAAATCACTTTAAGTGATGAAAACATTAATTTTCAAAATTTAAAACAAAACTTCATTTCTATTTCATTAGTCAATAATTTCAACAAATATTTCATTAAATAAATAGAGCTTTACTTTCATTACTTTTAAGTGTAATTTTCAAATAAATGAAGTTTAAAAAACATTTTCTGATAATTTGCGAAGAAATGAGAGAAAAGCCCATAAATTATTGTAAAGTGATCTTTAATGTTGTTTAGAAGACTTCAAACGTTTATTTTAATGACTTTTTAGGTTTTCTCAGTTTTTCGGCTTTTCTTTTATACACTTTTCGCTCAATTTATTACCCGTTTCTTCGAATTCAAAATCATTTTATAGACTTTTCCCACAGTCTGTCTCCAAATGGGAGACAATAATAAAGTTAAATAAAATCATAAACTTATTTATATTATATTTTATTTTGCAATTTATTTCTTTAACTTTTATATCTATAGAACTTATTAATTGTATTTTATTTTTTAATAACTTATACATAAATAGGTAATTAAATAAATATTAATTTTAAATATATAATAATTTTTTGGTAATTTAAATGCACTTTAAAAGCCATCCCTTGGGATAGTATTGAGTTTCACACGAACTCAAAATATGATAACCAATAGAAATGCGTTAATTTTATGGGACTTTAAATTCAATGTTTAGTTCAGATTCTTTTCAAAACAAAACTCTAAATAATATTCTCTTTTCTGAAAATTTGTTTTAATAAGAATATAATTAATAAACTTTTTCTAAACTTAATAATTATTTCATTTAAAAACTGATTTAATTCTCGTTTAATTTTATTCTAAAAGTTAATCAATAATTAAGTATAATTTGTGTCAAGAATTAAAAGTTCAAAATCTCTAAAAGTGAGTCATTTTTATGATAATTAATAAATAATAATAAATAAGTTATTAATTATTATTTAAAATATTGTTTTAGTGACAGATTTTTTTGAGATTCCTTTAAATGGATTCGAAATGAATGATATTCTGAGTGAAAATCAAGAATTAAAAGAAGAATTGAAGTCTTCAATGAGTTTATCAAATGATAATTGGCGTGAGTTTTATATTAATTATTAATTTAATTAAACTTTTTTATTATAATATTTATTAAAATAAAGTTTTAGATAATATTTATGAAAATAATTTACTCGAAAATATCGATTCTTGTGATAAATATTTAATAAATAATAAAAATGAAGAAATAATTGTGGAAAAGAAGAGAAGTAGAGGTCGGCCAAGAATTATGGATCCATTTATTAAACAATTTAATAGTAAAACAACTCAATTAAAGGCTTCAAAAAAATATAGACAAAAAATTAATGAAAATTCTATTAAAAAAGAATTAGAATTAAAGGAATTGTTGAATAAAAAATCAATTTTAATCAATAGATTAGAAGAGTTAAAAAATAATTGTCAGACATTTGTTTCAATTTCTAAATATTTTCTCAAAAATTTTAATTCAGAAGAAAAGAAAAGATTTTTGAAAATAATTAAAGAACAGAATTTGAAATAAATATTTGATGTATAGTTTACTTGTTATATAAGTGGTTAAGTTTTTTCAACAATAACTGATATAACAATTTATTTTTTCATAACTTTTGCATTGATTTCAGTCCAAGACTTGTTTCGAGTCATCACTGGTTTGTATTTTTTATACTGATTTTGATTTAGAATTAATCATATCTTGAATATAATATAACTGATGTCCAGTTTATGTCATTTTCTCTGCATTTCGACTCTTTTTCACAAAATTATTTAACTTTTTATTACTTCAATAATTTTGTTGGACTCACACATAGCTTATCAACAAATAAGTTATACTTAAAAACAAAAAATGATGTTAAAAAAATTTATATTATTTTTAATAATGTCAAACAGTTTAAGAAATGAGAGAATATTTATAATACTTGTCATAATATTTCCTTAAATTCGGACTATTGTTAAACTTATTAATTATAAAACTTCACAATTATTAAAAGTCGAGTCAATGATCACTGTTTTAAATGAATGAAAATCTTTGATTAATATTTTAGTTATTATGCGAATTCAGAATTAAACAAAAATAAGTTGATTTAAGTAACAAAAAACTTTTAATTGTGAAAAAAGTGAGAAAAACTTATTTTTTATTAAATCACAAAACATTATATTCTTCAATGATTTTGTGATTAATAATTATGAGTCTTATTATAGACATTATTCAAGTTTTTACTCATTTTCATGTTCTCTTTAATTATAATAATTTTGAATTTTGTTAAATGCTAAGAAAATGTGAATAATATATCTTTCAGTTGAAAAAATTATTTTACTGTTAATGTACACGAGATTCGAAACTAAACCCCTTTTATTACAAATCAAAAGTGATTGCAATAAATATGTGAAATAAATTGGAAGCCAAAAAGTCTGTATTCACTCATTTCTGTTATCAATAAAAATATTCTGAGAAACAAAAAGTCATAAAAGCTAATTAAATGTATTGTACAATAAAATAGAGTATTTTCATAGAATATTTATATTATAAACGTCTAAATATGGAAGAACTTTGTAATAAAAACTTATTTATAGATTTGAATAAATTCTAAACTAAATATTAAGCACTATTTAGGGTTTAACCTAATTTTGTATTGAAATACCTAAAAGGTAAACAACATTTTATCTAAATCTTAATTTTTGTAATAAAACATACTGTATATTAATTATGATTCTCTGATAAATAATCTATTATTTTATGCTAAACAGTAATTTTTATGTTATTCAAATTCAACTGTTTAATATCTAATTTAGAAATAGTTTATTATTCAAGGTTAAGTTAGGTGAGCCCCACATTTTTGACCACAATCAGGGGCACAAAAAAGACTTGATGACACATATGGGCATAATTTCGATAAATTAAGAGTCAAAAAATAGGCTGTAAAAAGTGGCGAAAATGAGTGACCAAATGGTAAAGTATGGTTAGGCTATGCATTAAACTCGACTTCGTGTCAACAAATTTTACATAAATAGAAGAAACTTAATATAATACTCATTTGCTTTTCATTTTTTATTTCAAAACTTACAATAATATTAAAGAAAATTAAAGAAAATATAGTTCGAACTATAACTGAATGATTATTTTAAAAAAAGAAAAAAAACTTTAATAAATTAACAATAATTTAACAATATAATATTCAAATTTCAAAACATTTATGAAGTATTCATTATTATAATTTCTAAACTAAATAATAAATGGATGATTGAAATAACTTATAGATAATGAATGAGTATTTAATCAGTATTAAAACCATAGAAACAAATGTTAAAACACTTTTATATTTTACTCTCATATCAATAGTTAAAGTATACAAACAAAGTGTTTTCATATGATTCATTGTTTTAGGTGTTATTATTTGTGCATAAATTCATCTCTAAATTGTAAATATAATTCATTTTCAAATATCACGAAGTTTTGATTATATAAATAAATTCTATAGAAGTTTAAAAAAAATGGAAACAACTTTAGAGACAATAAAGCATTGGTTTAATTGCAATGAATTTCGTAATGAATGGTCTTCAATAGGTTCAGGATTACTATTCTTTACTGGATGGTGGTTTATAATAGGTATAAATTAGGATTATTTCACTATTATTTTATTTTATTTATAGTCAAATTATGATATAGAATAGTAATGTTGTCACGCTTTCAATATTTTCATTTTGCTGTCTTTCCTTTTTTATAAAGTTTTTTTTGAAAATTATTTGAAATAAAAACATTAATAGATATCGCAATTCATTATCCATCACAAGACGATTTCAAACATACTTTCTATATTTGTGGAGTTTTAGCAACAATTGCCTTAATTATGATCAATTCTGTTACTAATGAACAGATTAGTGGTGAATATTATTCTGAAGGTTGTTGTGGTCCACAAACTGCACGATTATGGTTATTGACTGGTTTTATATTAAGTTTTGTTTCAGTTATTTCTTCGATTTGGATTCTATTCCAATACTTTGTGGTCGAAAAAAAAGATCCCACATATCCAGGAGTGGCTCTATTTCTACAAAACTTATTTATATTCGGTTCAGCACTTCTTCTTAAATATGGCAGAAATACAGAAAGATATTAATCAAAAATAAATCCAATTTTCTTATAAATTAATCATTTTTTTTATTTACGTGAATTCAAAGTTTTGACAAAATTTTTGCAATTAATTTATTAAACTTAACTTTTTTAATAAATATTTGTAAGGTTTCCAATTTATTTATGATCAAAATTTATACAAAAAATTACACATTTTAGTAATAGAAAGAAAAAATCCGAACATATTAGAAATGTTTATAATTTAGGAACTTATTTAACAGAAAAACTCAAATATAAATTTATTAAAAGTTTTTTTGTTGTGTTAATTTAATGAATAATTAAAATAAAATTTCTAATTTTTCACAACATAAGTATAATAAGAAGTAGTCATACTTATGTTGTGTAAAGTATTAAATTTTATTAAAATTATGTCATTAAATATGAATATTTTGTGTAAAGAAAACTGAATTTGATTATAGATGCTAATAATAATTATTACCATTTTTAGCGTTAATTATTATTTAAGTCTCAAGTATATCAAAGCATTATTGAATAGATTAATAAGTATTTTTTGAGAACTTAAAAACATGCAAAAGTATATACAATTTTTTCAGTTCTAATATATATTTAATTAATCTTTTATAATAGAAATCACAATTAAGATTAATTAAAATATTTAAAAAATATTTCGCTACATATTTAGTTAGTTTTTAATAATATTGTGCAAATTTTTAATAATAATGGATAACAAAAAATACTTAAACCAGAATTTGAGTTCTCAAAGTTTTAAATTTCGTTTTTCATTTAAAATAATGATAAAATAAGAAAATTAGGCATAAATATCAAATATGAAGTGAAAAAAGATGAATTAAAGTTCGAATTTATTAAAATTCGAAGAAGAAAAGTAAACCAAATAATCCAGGTTTGAATTATCATTCCTATAATCCAATCAACGACAACATTATTTCGTTTAATTAACAAATTCATGTCACCTGTCCTTTCGCGACGCTTTTCTATCATTTCAACTGAAAAGAAGTCAAAAATTTATAATAAACTAATTTAAAGCATTTCTAAAAGGAATTACCGGAAACTTTTTTTCTGTCATACGCCCAACCAATTAATGCAAAAAAGTCAATAAAAAGTGTTCCCGGATTGAAGTTTTTTTGCCACGAATGTTCGCTAATAGAATAATCCCATGCAAAAGCATGATGGTAATTATGATATCCTATATTATGGTGGATTAAAAAAATATAATAGAGTAAAATATTATTCAAAAAGAATTTATGAATGAGCATACCTTCACCGACCATCGCATACATAACTAATTTACTTTCTACGGGATTCGAGGTCTTGTCATATGGTCTGTAACCCCATAAATGTGCGGCTGAATTAATAAGACAAGTTTCATGCAATGAAATCACATGACGTAAAATATTTGCTGTAAAAGAACATAAAAGTGTTTCTTTCCATAAATAACACGGTATAGCAGTTGGAATTACTCCATAAGTTAATATTGCCAGAGGAATGTAATATTGACGCTGAAATTTAACAACTGGATCTGATAATGCTTCGCATGTTTCTTCTATGCGTAAATTTTTACCTTAATGAGAAATAAAAATATGGTCGAGTTTAAATTTTATTTAACTTAATAATCAATAGATTAGATGATAACGAATCTTTATGCTATGTAGAAGTTCATTATACTCAAAGTTGCATAATTTAAAGTCATTAATACCTTTCTCAATGACATCGGGATGTTTTCTCAATAAAAGCCAACCAAAATGACAAAAAAAGAAACCTCTATTGGAATTATGCGGATCCGCATCTGTATCAGAATATTTATGGTGCATTTTGTGATCTCGAACCCAATTATGAATACTAAATTGACCCGAAAATGTATGCAATACTGCTAACAATATTTTGAGAGGCAAATTAGCTTTAAAGCTACGGTGAGCAAAATATCTAAAAGTGGTTGAAATAAAGAAGAAGCAAGATTTTTTAAAAAACCTAATCGAGCATTCCAATGAAAATCTTCATAAAAACTTTTTTTGTTTTTTTTTTAAGAATACTGGTAATTGAATTTATCAAATAATTTTTTTTCTTACCTGTGAGCTGCAACTGTTAGACCTATCAAATTATAGAGGAATAAACTATAGTTTAAAACTTACAAAAAAATTAAAAGTTTATAAAAGATTCTAAATTAATGTTTATTTACCTATATTACTCAAATATATCATATAACATGTATAAAAAATAGTTTGCCAAAGAGTTGTTCCAATGACAAATGAATAGAAGCCATATATTGCTATTAAATGTTCCAAACCATGAAACAAAACAAAGGGCCACATTACTTGAAATCCAAAAATATTTATAGTCCACGGGTATTCACGTTTGGCTTTATTTTCAGGCATATTGTCATCAATTAAATAATTATTAATTTTATTATAAGCCAAATATTTACTTGAGAAAAACTTCTCAATAAAAAATACAACAATATTTTGCCTGCCTTTGATGATCGCAACTTTAAAGTAAACTGATTAGAAAATCAAACATCAACTTATTAACATTAAAAATTCGGAAACCTCTTTCTCGTCCTCATTTTCGAATTGAACAGTTAGTTGAAAGTGAAAAGGCGTAACTCCGCTTATAAGACTATTAGTTATTTAATAAAAAGTAAAGAAAACTCGATTTTAATTCAAGGCTCAATCAAGTCATAAAAATCTTGATTGAAATCAGATTGGAGTTAAATTATCAAATAAATTAAAATTTATACTTTCAACGCGTTAACTTTTAAAGTATACATCAATTAGATTTTTTTTTAATTACACGTGAAATATCATTCAATTTAAAATAATTAACATTAATTATATTTTCAATATCAACAATTTTGAATTATTGATTTAATTTGAAATCAACAACTTATGCTTAATGAGTTTTTCTAACTCAAAGACCATACAAGTATAAAATTGAGTTTCCGTTCTTTCACATATAAATGCTAACCTCTAAAGATTTTTAACTCTATAAGAAAGTTTTGAATGTATGAATATTTCTTTGATATTGTAGCTTAAAAGGTATATGATTTTTACAATGTTGAAGAAAATATTCTACTCTTCTCTTTCAACTTTTCAAAATGAGCATTAATTTAATGTCTTTATTTTTTTATTTTTTGAAATAATGTTAATTTATGAGAAATGTTTCAATGATGGTTTCAGTTTTTCGATTTCAGTAGAATTTTCAGTATATCAAAAACTGAACTACTGGTAGAGTTCAATTTGAATACACATTGCACAGGTTGAATAAAACTGTTTGAGTGCCAAAGTTCGCAAAATAAGTTCATATTTACTTGGAGTAGCACAAATTAAGACTCTATTACCCATCTTTTCTGAAAAGAAAAAAGTATTTCAATAACAGAGATTGCAAATACAAATCTAATAATCTTTGTTAAATATTGAATTTAAATTCACAATTTTCAGAAAATTGAACTTTAATTGAAGTTTATGAAAATAAGAAATTATTTTTCTGCAGAAGTATTTTTTAACTCAAGTATATTATTCAAGAGATAATGTGTTGAACTGAAAGTTTATCAATCTGGTTTTTTAATCTGAAATTCATGACTATGGTAAGTGGTTATTAAGCTTTTTTCTTATGTTGGTTAACATATTTTTCAGAAAATCATTGACATAAAATAAATAATTGTTTTTTGAAATTATCAATATTTTTGCTAATTTTTGAAAAATTGAGAAATGCCATTAGAAAAATAGTCAAAATTTTCTATAAAAACTTAAATAGACTCTTAATTTAAAGAATAGACCTAATATTTTATCGACAATTTGACTTCCAAAGTAATGAAAAGAAAACTGAAAAATTTCCCTTTCCTTGATTATTAAATTCAAGTTTTAAACTTTGTGATTGTTTTGTGATCCAAAATTTTTGCCAATCACACTCATTTTCTTTTGAAAAAAGGTCATATAATATTCATCATGCAATTCATTTCTTACTTTTGAAAGCATTATTAGTGAGCGTGATTTTCAGCATAAACACAGTGAAACCTAATTTATTTGACTTGAGGTAGAATTTAGAGTATTTGACATGCTATCGGAAGAAAGAGGTTTCATTCTCTGTCCGCAAGCCATAAATCGGATTCTAATCAATGAGTGATTTATGAATAAATTATATGATACTGTTAAATAAGATTAAATGAAAGCAATTAAATAGATAGAAAAAATATAAACCAAGTCTAAATATTTAAATTTGTTTTCTTTCTTAAAGAAAGTTGATATGTTCAAGAAAACAAATTTAATGAGCAATTATACGATTTCGTTCCCATTTTGCATTATAAATATTAATTCTCACTTTTATGAAAAGAAATTTAAAGAGTAAACTTTATAAACTTGCAAAAGGTTATGTTCCGGGATAGTTAATGTATTGGAGTGACATGCGGTCGATTGTGAGGTCAGTTCAACAAGAATTTAAACTGCACTCACAATTCAAGGCTTAACCAGTTTAATGAATTATTGATTGTGATCAGATAATGTTTTGAGTGAAGAAAAACCTTTTATGAATAATAATTCAACATAATTACTTCCACATAATGCTGGGATGCGTGAAAATTAACATTGTTATCTGATATTATTTATCTAAAAATTTTTACCTAATACCTTTTCTTTTAAAAAAATGAAATAAATTCATTATTTATAGTTAATGCTTGTGATTATATGACCGTATAATAAGGGAGTTTGAATTGCTCAATCTTGAATGCAGAAAGACCTGATCGCTTGATTATAGGATATTTCAAATAGAACTTTCTAATATGTTTTGTATTGAATGAATGCACTAAATATTCATATTATGTCACATTTGTTGAGTCTCATTCGTTACTCATTTCTCTCACGTCAATATTCCGATATCGTTTGCCTTTAAATGAATTATAGATAAATCGATGAAAATTTGTTCAATAATTTATTCGAAACATTAACAAAGTCTTCGTATCATTGAATCTATAAATAAGAATAAAGAGGAATATCTTAATCTTGTACACAATTTTAATTTATAGAATTAGATCTTGAATTTAATAACTTAATTGCATTAATTTTCTAAATAAATTTTCAAATCTTGTCTTAGTTATCATTAGAAATTCTAAAAAAAATTGAGACTTAATTGAGTTAAAAACTTCATTTGAACTATAAATAAATTCCAGATATCTTTTAGATGATAATTATAAACTATCAGCTTTATTGGCAGAATATATTGTTAAGAATCAAACTAATTCATTAAATTGAATAAGTTTAAGAAAGCGTGCGGTAGCACTCAATTAGAACTACAAATCATAAACTAATTTTCTATACAAAAGACTGCATTTCCGCACTAAAAACCAGTCTATCATACTATCATACACTGCTATAGAGATTGAATCTTCCTCTGATCCACTCTTTAAGCCTGATTAAAAGAAATTTATGCTTCCCATTAATTAAAGACCTAAACCGATTTATCTAGTTTTGCATCATTTGCAATGTGGTTTTCAGAAAGTTGAATGTTTAATATTGTTAAGTTCAAGCTCTAGAATTTGCTAACCTTCAGTCAAACAGTTTTGACTTTTCTCTTTAGGGCTTCAAATTTAAAAAAATTTTATAAGTATTGTATCAAATGAAGAAAAAGAAAGTGAGAGGAGAGTGAAAGATTTGAAAACTGGGTTAACATGCTATGTTATTTCCTTAATCTTTTTGCTCGTGTTGAACTCAGCAACAAATGATTTCAATGTTTAAGATTCGTTTCTTGTTTGTGAATCATTACTATTGGTAAAACTATGAAACGATTAAAATTCGACAAAATTAAAATTTCAAAAGTAAATAGCTGTGAACATAAAATTTATTTGAACTTTAATAATAATTTTATTTTGCCCTAATTTAGGCTACAATTGAAATAATGATTAAATTTATTATTTACACGATGTTTAAATTCTTACTGGCCTAAAGAGTTTACAAAATTCGATGAGTTCAACAAAATCATTACCAATTATTAGTAATTCGGAACATTTTGAATGTTTTGGCAATTCAAATATTTCATCATTAGTAACAAAAGTTAAGCATTTCAAATAAGTTTTTTTTCCAGATTAGGTTAATTTGAGAAGTTTGAGTTTTTGCTATTATAAAATATTACTTTTGTTGAGCTTAATGTTTAGAATTAATAAAAAAATGATTTCAAACAAATGGTAAAACTGAAATCATTTGTGCAGATGAAAAATAAATACGATAATAGATAACATAAGATAGAAACTCAATAATATTTAAACTAAAAATTGAGGAATTTCCCTTTACTCAAATTGAATTAAATGTATTCAATGTTAACTAAATAAACCTTCATTTTATTCATTCTGATATTTTTCATTAAGAAATCATTATTTTTCGTTTAGAGTTGTTTCAAAAAGTTTATCATATTTTAATAAAAGAGCTATTAAATTAGATTTTGTAGGAAATCACTTTCTCTATTGCTCAAGACGTCCGGAAATTGAAAAATTTTCACTTTTTGGAACATTTAGAAAATTGATAACTTTCTAAAAAATCCGAATTTTCCCATTTTTAAACAATTCGAAGATTACTTTCCAAAAGCAACCGATTTTTGTAAAAATTGAATTTTTTTTATTCCAATTTTCATTATTTTCTTGTGTGAATTGCATTTTATGTTATCACAAAGAGATACTTGAGTATACGAATTTCTATCAAATTGTGTAAAGTTTAGTTCTATCAAAT
>JAQFXV010002221.1:0-10953 GCA_034694065.1 Camisia spinifer
AAAGTATGAAAATAAAACTCGACGTTTAGTGACATGTAATTATACCTCGAGTTAATTTTACAGGTATGCACTCTCGCGATATTATTACATGTAATTAAAGTGAGGTAATTCGGTATATAGAGATATTGTTTTTTAATGTCTAAATTTACTCTCGAGAGCCTTCTAATAATTTCAAAGATTTTTAAAAACATTTTCGTTCTGTTTATTTGACATAATTTGATAAATTGAAGATAATTTTTAAGATGGTTTTATTTGAATAGTTTGTGTCCTGCAGTCAATCTTAAATAATGTACTTTTACGAAAGTTACGAGTTTTTCTCGCATTAAGCTCTCAATAACATGACTTCAGATAAAAAATACTGTTATTCATAGGAAATTGGAAAAAAGCAATTTTTATATAATGTGTTTAACGCGGAATGTTATGATCAAAGCGGAAATAACTTTTACTCAAAATTACTTTGAAATCTTTTAATTCCATCTCAAATTTATGTTTTCCATTTCATCCATTCGAGAAAAATAAACTAAAAAACTAAAATGAATCAAAAATCTCAAGAAATCTTGTAGATTAAAAAATTGTTGTCAAATAAAAATTTATTATTAATTTATCACTGGTTAGAGAAATGTATCTTTCCTTTTGAATAATTCTCTATAAACTCAGTAATTAAGTAGTATATGAACAAAATCAGACACAAAATTTAATTATTATGATCAATATTAATGCTTTAGGAATATCACAATAGGAATTCTCAAATTTTTGTTTGTCCTTCTTTTTTATTTATGTCAACATTCAATTCGTGATAAGAGAAATAGGTATTAATCTATTTAGAAATTCTTTTTCAGTAAAAATGAGAAAATAAATAAATTAAATTTAATTTTCACCCACATTAAAAATATTTAAATATCAAGATTTTGATAAAATATTCCCAAAAAATTTTATAAATTTATTTCCTGATAAAATTTAAAAATTAAGCAACACTTCAATGAAAACTCCAATTTTTAAGCAAAGGGTAAATAATTATATTTTGTTTTAAAGTTATTTTAATAATTTAAAGAAAGCATCATTTGTTAATACAGTACTTCTTATTAATCGACTTCTACAAAACCTTAACCGATCAAAAAATTAGCAAAAAATTAGCAAAAAATTAGCAAAAGTTATTTTCCAAAAGATTTTATGATCGAAATGAATTATCAGATAAATCGGGTTTGGCCTCAACCGAATTGGATGTTTTCATCTGAATAACACGTTGATCAATGAGTAATAGAAAAATGAATTATTATAAATTCATAGAATATAGTTTTGTTGTGGTCTTGAATCTTAAAACAATTTTAATTTATATAATATAATTGTCGACAATCATAATAATTAGTCATACTTTTATCATTGAGGAATCTGAACTTATATCATGTTTTCAAAGTTATTAAATAGCCTTCTGATCAAAATATTGTATTTCTTCCCTTATTTTTTGAAACAAGTTTCCCTAATCATCAAATTATAGATATATTCTAAAATTTTATTCAATTTAACTTTTAACAATATTTAAGTAAAGTTAAAACAAATTATTGTTTGAAATAATTATCTCAATTTTGTGAATCCATTATTTTTTAGGTTACAATACTAGCAAAGACAGTATGAGTTACTTAACAAAGAGTGGAACAAATTCTGTGATTGTGGTCTGGATTAGAGAGTCTATCAAACATGAACGAGTTATAAATTTTAATAATTGAATTGTTATAAAATATTGAGTACTAGTTAAACCCATTACACAATTATTCTAAAAATGCCACACTTTTGAGATGCTGAGCAAAAACTAGTAAACTTCTAAAAGCAGTCAATCGAGTGTACAAAGTAATGATCAGTCATTGAATAGGTTTAAAAAAATTGTTGAGAAACTCGTTTCGACCTTCAATTGAAATAAGTTATGTTAGGACACTATCTATTAAATTAGAAATTAGTGTCCCATTTATTATGTGCAATATTATGCCAATCCAACAATGAATGCTATTTTCAAAATGAAAACTTTTAAATAACTTTTGAATAAACCTTTGTTTTGATTATTCTTCCTGTAAGATTCAAATCTATGTTTTCCTCTCTTTGAATATTAAGTAATTTTCAACATTATAGATGTGAAGAAATTGTTCCTTTCAGATAATCTTACGAATGCATAACATAATGTTTGGGATGTGTTTATACCATTACCCCATTGTTTTTATGGCAATTATTTAAATGACTGCTGCAGGGCGTCGACCATTATTTTGAATCAAATTTTAATTACTTTCCACAAACTTAATAATAAGCAGCAGAGAAACATTTCTCTCAAGTGGTAAAAGAAATTGAGAGAACATGTGTTCCACTTTCACTGTTTTCCACTAATAATAAAGGAGTCGACAATTTGAGTTCTTTATGCTCTGAAAATATCGCTTATCATTAAATCCCTACAGGCTAGAGATGCGACCTTTCATGAGACTAAGTTTAAAACAAGCGAAGTTTAGTTTCAACACACGAACAATCCCGTTGTCTCTTAACAGTTGGAAAATTATGCGATTTGAATGTAAAATTGCAACTTTGATTGTCTCAAAACTGACAACTAAACTGACAAATATTTTGAGCTCAATAGCATTGACACATTTGAAAAGTAATATTAAATTTGATTAAAATCGAGAAATTAATATGTATCGAATGAAAGGTAAACACCATGATTGGTGCCACGGACAACAGGACTAATTTATACTTAAAAAAAACTATTATTTTCATTTAAGTAATTATTGCAAATATAATTTATGAGGTGAAGAAATCAATCGTTCACCAAAAGTTATCAAGATATCTATTTTGAATTTTATTAAATCACGTTTTTCGAGTACGACTACATGAAAATCTTTTCAAAGTTGATTTTTATTATGAGTTTTTCTAAAAACTAAATGGTTTGGACCTGTATTGAATCAAATTATATTATATAGTTTTGTTAGGGGGAAAACTTGAACATTGTTCACCTACTTTCTTGAGCTACAATTGGTTGCCACTGTCATGTGGCACACTTTTCGTCATTAACATTATATGTTAGAACACTTAATCGAGATAAGCGTTAGCTCATTGCAAATTCCCGTTATATGCACTGTTAGTTTTTTGACCAGACAAGACAAGTGCCGACTAACTAGCAGTTATTCTAACTGAAAAGTTAAACTTTTACGGAACTAAACTTCTTTATAGTTATAATGCTTGTAATATGATTCTAAACGCTTAAAACTCTTGTGCTTCATGCGATCAAATATCTATTTTTACTTATAGTTCCATTTAATTTCTCACATCACAATTATTCAAATAATTAACGACTTAATCACTCGTGAAGATTGTTATTGAAGACATTATCAAATATTAATCCCACAGGAATACAAGAATCAAAACAAATGGTAGGTTCAAAATACAAAAGTTTCTTTACAATAATTAGTTATATTATTATTTTATTGTGTGGAGAGATAAATATCATTACTCAATAGATTTATTAATTTGTGAAAACTAATATTGAATTAAATTACAAATAATGTAAAAATGTATTGTTTATTCGCAAATTTTTGGTTCATTGCTTTTATTATTTCAATAGATATTGTTTGATTTTTTGAGCAACTTTTATGAATGACTTTGTACTTGGGTTTTGTGATTATTTACACGACCTAAATATAAAGAATAAGTTTGAATCGATCCAAACTTAATACTTTAAATTAATAATAAAGTGAATGAGAGGCTCTTTCGACTGCATAACCCAAAAGTAACATTTCATCATTTTATTCAATAATATCAGGATATGAGAGATACCAGTTTACCATTTGCATAAATAGTTCATATCAAGTATTAATTGAATACTTCATTCAATACACAATTAATAAATCAGATCTCATTTTAATTATATTCTAGAGCTTACTCTTTAATCATCTAAAAATCCAATTTTAAGTGATAATAAAAATTCAAACTCAGATAAATGCAAACAAATTAATTAAATTGCATTAACCTTTGAGTTATTTAAGTCAAAAAATAAGTTCTTAAGCAAAGTGTTATCAATATCTGTGAAGATAACCCACAAAATAATAAACATATTCATGAGAACATAATATTTTTCGAATTTTTCAAGAATAAGATTTCAATCTTGAAAGCTGACTGTTTTGTCTGCAAACCCAATGGCTTTTTTTTTGCAAATTGATAATAATTTTATAGTTTACTCAATAGTTCCAATAGTAATTTATTTTAATTTTTCTATCTTTTTCTTTTTTTAAAAATCATTTGATATTTTGTGATTAATTATTATTCTTGTTGAAGTTTCGACAATGAGTAAGCATAAAATAATCTTTAAAATAGACGACAAATAAAATGTGTCGCATATTAAACAATAGTGAAAAACTCTCCAAAAATTACCCTAATATTTTTGCATTAATGTTTTTTGCACTCAATTATCACATTTAATTATGTCTAGAATTGTTTCAGGACTTGTGTTACTTTAATAATTTTTATGTTATTTTTTCCGTTTAAGCGATTATTTAACGCATGGAATATTGTTATTAGAATGTATTTCTTTACAGTTTTCATCCGAGTAGTGGTCATTCACATTAAATTTTTGTTTAGAGTTAACCTCAATAAACAGTAGAGCGAAAGGGAAACAAACAACTAATCAATAAATTGAAGGTTCGATTTATTTGCCTATTTGACAAAGTCTGGAAAATTACTTAAAATGAAACGATAATTAGCTGACAATTCAGTCTATTATTAAAATGAGACTTTGATTTATAAACTTTATTTGATTTAAAACCTGATCAATCTATTTATCCCTTCTGTTGATATTTATGAGATCATTGAGTTATGAAACTCGTTATAGTTATCGATTGACTTTTGTAGATATTTTCACTCACGATAATTAGATTTTTATAAAATTTAAAATCTTTCTGCAGTTAATAGCTGTAAAACAATTATAAGAGAGGTTTTTGACTACCAGTTAGAGAGAGCCGGTTTTATTTCAGTGAAAGCTGTCCTTATGACCAGATCACAGATTATTGATTCAGTTTATTGACATATAATATGTTATCAACTAAATAAGGATATGTCTTATTTGTGTGAAAATTAAACAAGATTTAGTTCACCATTCTTTATGCTTTTTATGTTAAATCATTTTAAAATTTGCAAAACTTAATATTTACCGCAAATGACATCTAATTTTTTAGTGGAAATCACTTTAAGTTAGGTTTCAATTGACAAATAATAACTAATTAAACTGCATAAAATTGCTTTTAAGTAAAATACAAATAATTTCTTCACTTAAGTCTATCAAAAATTATTAATAAACTCTATCTAAATTGAGTTCAAAAGAATATAGAGATCATTGAATTTAAAAACTTTATGAAATATTATATCTTCCGAAACTTAATCTATTGGTTCTGGGAATTAAGCTTTTGATCCATAGCACTCATAAATCATTTTAGAAACAAATTCGATGCAATTCTAAGGAGTTTAAACGACAATCAGAAAGAGCTTTAAATTATACTTATTAAATGATTGAGATTCGATAATCTAATCTTTAATTAAAACTTTTTTCTTAAAATCTGTCTTGGTTTGAAAAAATGACTTCAATGCAAAAAAACAAGAATAACTGCGCATAAAGTTTGTGCCTCAGTTCGAAAAAGTTTTTCGAGTTTGCAGGTTTTCGTGCAATGCTACTTATGTTTCATGAATTTGCTAAAAATGAGTTTAGATATTTTAAGCTTTCGTTTAATTTTCACGCAATTTGAGGCAATTTATAATGCTAAATTGATCCTTAGTGAAACTATAGACCAAGTACTAGTATAATTCATAAAATTATTATAAAGTCACATTATTATAATAATTCAGTACTTTATATCAATACTTCAACACAGGCTTTATTTTTTGCGCTTTTATCTACCAAAAAAGCTATCACGAAATGAAAATATTTTAAACTTCAATTTAATTTTCAAAATGTATTTTCAGTCACAAGTTGTTTGCTTTTTAATCAAATATCTCGCTTTTGACAAATTATATGAAGTGATTACAGAGAATGAGTGCCTCTTTTATGATTCAAAGTCATTATTAAAGATTAAATCACTTAAATAAATAATGATCAGACTTAATTTGAAATCCGGTTCCAAATAAATGTAGATGTAATTGAGTAAAGTCTCTTCATTTTAAGAAAATTCCAGAAATATATAATCTCAATTTATTCCGACTTCAATTTATTTTAATCTGAAATAAGTGGGCCACACATTTAAAGACACACTTTTCATGATAGAAAGTTTTTTTTCTGAGAATGACTTCATTCAGACGACAGCTTTTTTAAGTTATAGCTAAATGTATCATGAATTTGATTAACATGTATTCAATTAATATTCTTTTATCAAACTATCAGAATTTCGCCTTAAGAATGAGCTTTTCTCTACATGAATGAAATGCTTAGAGTTTTGAACTATGGAAATAACTATTTTAGCAGAAATCAAAAGAATTATTTTAAGAAAACTCTTATTGTTTGCTGGAATAAAAAAGCTATTTCAGGGAATAATTCTTTATCATTAAGATAAATATAATTTACACAGAACTTGTTCGATTTGACAAGTTCTTGAAAATAACTCATATATCCAAAAATGTATTGAATTTTTAATGCTGAAATGATTTTCACTATATAAACATTGATTATATTTTTCTCAATTATACATTTCAATCTGAAGAAAATTATTTATTTTATTAATGCTGTATAAACAGCATTTCTAGCGGTATAAGTGTGAAAATTGCTAATTTTTGTGAAGACAATTCAATAAATATTTTAGTTGGAAATAATTTGGTTTGCACTTAACAATATAATATAAATATCGATAAAACAACTCTTCTTTTCAATAAAACCCAACCCTTTTAAAGGCTAAACTGCAAAACAAAGTCTTTTGTTAGTTTAGAAATAATATAAGATTAATGAAAAGATTTGATAACTCATTGTTTGATTAATTGCAGATGATTTGCAAAAATTTTCTTAACGGATTTTTTTTATCAAAATGATTGAAATTTCACCATAAATATAATGAAGCAAAATAACTAACTTATTAATCATAACAGAATTTAAATAATGTTGATTTTTACTTTGGCTGATTAATTAGAAATATGATTTTCGAAGTTTTTCCAAAATTAACTTCTCTATAAACGGAAATATTCTTTTCTTTGAAACTTCATCAAAAAGACATCGGGAATCCATTACTTGCATTAGAAAGAACTTAAATTCATGTGAGCTTTAGTTTTGTACCTAATCTTGATCCTTAATTACTAATTGATCCATAATTTTTATTTCTCAATTCACAAGTATTAATGTGAAAAGAAGTTAGTTCTTGATTTAAATCTCTCAAAAGTTAAGCCAATTTCAATTACTTTTCTTACATTTTTCTAAGAATCTCAGAAAGTAATTCTTAAGCAAACTATTATTACACATATTGAATGCAAAAATTTAAGACAGTATCTGAAATAAACTGAGTTACCTCTCAAATAGCGCTCTCATCTTAAGTCTACATTTTTAAAAAAATTAAAAATACAAAAGATTTTAAGTTCTAAATTTCTTGAGTTTCCTCAAAAAATTACTTAATTTTCGCCAGTTATATATCTAAGATAAAAGTCCTCAAAATTATTTAACAATAGTTCTTATTTTAATTTTCAAAAGTTCACTTATCTTATGATAATCACAATACTAATAAATTCTATTTTTCTTTTAAAATTCTATCAATGAATAAAAAATTCTATGACTATATCTATTACATAATTATATTCTTTTTCATAATATATTAATTTATAAATGATGAAACTTGATGTAAAAATATCTGAAATATTTTTAAAATTACTTGAATTCATTACAATCAAATTCAATTTGAAAGAAGTTTACTCAGCATTGTACTTGATATTCACATTTTAATTGGTTTTATTAATTTAATTGAAGTTATTCTATCTTAGTTTTTGAAACATGACAAAATGAATGACAAAAATCTAATATTTTGATAAATGATGTATCGGTGTAGTGATCACTACATGAGCTTTGGATTGTGACCATCAAAAGTCTCTACAATGGCTTTATCACAACCAGTATTTTTATTTGAATTAGAGTGACAAATACCAAAAATCCTTGACAAATAATTCCAAAATTTTATAAGTCACAGACTTTTAAAAAGATAATTTTATAATTGGAACACTCATTTGATTTAAATTTTGATGACCGAAGCTCTGTTTCAATTGCATGAAAACTAATAAATCCATTTTAAATTAAGATAAAACTATTGACTTAATTCTTAATTTCTAACTTTTTTGCATTCATAATAAGTAGTTCAGAATGTATAGAATGATAAACATTTTTGAAAATTCAGGTTTATTATATAGTTACTAAACTTTAAGCATGTAAAATATATAATTGACAACTTTTAATACCAGTTGAGTGAAGAGTATGTGAAATGTTACTTACTGTTAAAATCATAAAAATTACTGTAATGTTCGATAATACAAAAAAAGTTTTCAAAATAAATCGATTTCTCAGTTTCTACTGTTTTTACTTCTTCTAAGATATCTTCTATACTTTCCGATCAATTCACAATTGATCTGATTGCGATTTCTCGTTATTATTCATTTTTAATCAAGTTTTCCATTATATTCATTGAGTTAATAAAAATAAATAATTAAAAGTTCTTTCAGATTTTTTTTCGCTGTCCTTAAATAGCAATGAAATTTCTTATAAGTTATCTGTTAAGTTAATTCGTGGATTTCATAGATTAAGTTCAAGTATATTTATAGTTACGATGCAGTGTTTAAACAAAGAAGTATTTAAAACTATTATTATTCATTGTTTGAGTGCATAATTAATAGAATCGACTCAATAAAACTTTCAATTTTTCATTTTCAAATTGCAAGATATTCTTAGATAGAGTTGAAGGCGAGATGAGACAGCCGTGAATAAGAAAATAGGAAACACCTTTGCCTTTAGCTATTTCTTCCTGAAAAATATCTATAATACTGACGTGTGTAATGAGTAGTTTTTGTCATTTACAACTATTAGAAAAAGTAAAAAATTATAACTTGAGAACTGCTTTAATTTATATCTATATTTAGGTCAAGGAATAAAGTTAATGTTCAAATTGTGTATTTCAACAATAATTTGTAATAAAAAGGATAGCTATTATTTAAAGGAAATAAAATTCTGTAATTCGATTAGTTTAAAGCACAACATATATCCAGCGGTCCTTCTTCTAGATCTTAGGCTTTAAAAGTTTGATTTTATCCAATAGTTTTGTAATGGATAAGCAATTTATCAATTATTATGAGTTGATTATTACAGCTATGGGTAAAATAGATTAAATAATTGTTTGCTAATAATTCATAAATTGAAAGCTTGTATTACCTCAACTCACTTTTTCCTAAAAACTGATCACCAATTTTGTACTGTTGAATATATTTTGAGATAATCTAAAATTGACAAATTCATAGAATTTTTAGTTCTGAATAATCAGAATTGATGGAGAAAGTGAGCAAATAAATTATAAATTATGATTGAGCCCAAACAGAGCATTTTTAAAGTAACTGAACATTAAAAAATATCCCCGCTTAGAATAACTTATTTGATAAATTAAAATGAAGGATACAATTACTATATCTGATAATTTCAATAAATTTGTTACTCAATATCACCTATATCTTCAAGTTAATAAGAATGTGTGCTTATAATAATTTTCAAATTAATCAATATGTTATTATTAATTGCTTCATACTTTAGTTTTATTATTGTTTATATTTTTTAATAATTAACTCTGAATATCCTCAAAGAAAACACGTAAAAATATTCATATTGTAAAATCATTTTGAATGCAAATAAAAATTTTGATACAAACAGTTCGGAATGCATACAAATGTTGTAATTTTAGTTCAATGTATAAATTAAGCTCAATGTTCAATAATTATTACTTTATCGGAAAGGAATGTATTAAACTATTGGGTGGAACCTTTCACTTAAGAAAAAACCTGCTGAACGCAAGCTTGATGTATATTCATTTTCAATTGAGTTTAAGTTGCAAATCGTGTTCAGTAAGCTTACTTATAATCATTTAGACTTGAAACACTTTAGACTATTCATTGAATTAGATTATATTATTTAAATGAGATTTTTTATCGATGAATCGATCATCTATGAAATGCTGGCTTTGAACAGAATAACTGCTTTAAAGTTGACTTAACTTATTATTTATTAGTATTCACTGTTATAACAATTAACTTAAATGTAAATAATGACAATGAGTCCCCCACATAATTGTTGCCAATAACGCTCCATATGTTTAGTCAGCGTGAGGCATACCTTTATACCCAAGCCTTTTGATCCGGTTTACCATTTCTATGTGCATAAAATCACATTAAATTTGCCATAATTTCATTTCTATCAATACTAGAAATTCATTTCAATGTAATGGGAATTACATTAATTTTGATGTATTGTTTAGCAAAATATTTTCTAGAGATAGCTTTAGAAGTTTTGATTTTGATGAGAATGTTCACTTTCTTTCAAAGTTGTCTCCATATAAAACTTGATTATTTCAGGTCAAATAAAGTGACATATTTATGAATTTGAATTCATCGAAATTTGAAAATACGTCCAATTTTAAATTCAACTCTTTCAAGTTTTAAAATGATAAATTCATATAATAATTATTACATTACTTTTAAGTAATTTCTTACAGTCCATATCAACCAAATTTCTTCGTTTATTTTGCCATTTTTGACATGTGGGCTGAATGAATAGATTAACCTAACTTTACTCAATTTAGCTCTAATTGATTCCACTGTATTGCATATTTTGTTCATTTTCGTGTTATGAATGCAACCAAATTCATCTAAACTGACAGAATATTTTATAGCCTTTGATCCCTAATAATTTAAATGAAAGTTTGTTTGGAAACAATA
>JAQFXV010002222.1:0-10944 GCA_034694065.1 Camisia spinifer
GGTTGTCTATAAATTGAAATGTCTATGAAGTGGATGTCTATAAAGTGGATGTCTATAAAGTGGATGTCTATAAAGTGGATGTCTATAAAGTGAATGTCTATAAATTGGGAAGACACCCTCTAATCTTATATTTCGAATTTGATATCTCAGATTAAACTTGATTTAAAGTAAAAATAAAGAATTTGGTCGCTTATTATTAAAGAAATGATTCAATATATTGAAAATATTTCTACTGGCGATAATTAATTTAATCGATTCATTATTGAAATTAAATGTTATTATCAAATTACAGTTCAGTTGAATTAGTTAAACAATCACTTTGAAAAATGTTAGCCTTAACCAAACAAACCAAATGAAAAGTAGATTTGAATGAAAATTTAAATAAACACAATTTGAGAATGATCATTCTCTTATCATACTTTAAATACCATAAAAACCGCTTTCAAAAAATCAAAATTAAATTTTTTCCTTCGAAAATGATCTTATTTGAAATAAAGTTTTACCAATTAGTTTTTCAAATAAAGTTAGATTCTTAAAAAAAAGTCAAGTTTTATGCATCAATTTTAACCGAATTCACTTCAAACTGTCAATTGAAGTGATATAAGCTATAATTTTTTGAAAATAACTTTTATCTTTATTTATTATATTAATTGTTTTATATGTTAATTGTCTTACGATCTATTTTTGAAGGTTATCATAATTAAAATACCAGTAGTGATAATAATTAATTCAGTTTATCATTTAAACAAATATCGCCCTCTATTTCAACACAATAATACTTCATCTTATAATGAACCCGGAAAGGGTTGAGGAGGGGTCTGAACCCTTTCGGAAAAGTTCCGGAAATCAGAAATACATTTGTGTGAAATATGATAATCATCAATAATATTTTATTATATTATTTGAAAGAAAAGTTTAGATCTTTTTTGAAAAATAAATCAAGTTTATATTCTGATAAATATGAAAATTAAATTAATTTTTCTTAACAAATATACGCAAAGATAAACAGTTGAAGAAAACCGTTGAAGCAATTCTGGCAATAATTTCCCCCCAAAAAGCATTAAACCCTCGCCTGAATCTGCTCTGAAATCAGTCATAAAGAACGTAACAATAATTGAAACCAAAAACGCAATGAAAACTATGATCATTAGCCATATAAATGAAACATCCCTTTTGTGAACGTAATTAAATGTGGTCTTTATTTTGTCTAAAAATCAAAGTGTAAAATGAATTCATTATTATTGTATGTGAATTGATATCATTTGTGACCTTAATTTTTAGTGTTATTACACATCAAATACTAAAATATATTTAAATTAAACCATTTTTCACACATTCAATCGATTAATATTTGTTTTTTAAATGTAATTAATTATTAGTACTGTTTGTTATACTATATAATTATCTCATAAATGAAATAAAACTCAATATTATTAACAGAAATACATATCAAATGATATGGCGTTTAAAGAATTTGATATCAATATTGATATAAAAAAGTAAATAATTGTCAAAATATTTAGTGAAATAACAAATACTGACAAATATGTAATGTTTTGTTTCTTTATTTTAATAGAAATATAGTATAATTTGCTATAAAAGTAATAACTTATTAACTATTACTCAATAATAATATTGTTTTTGGTTAAAAAACAAGAAATCAAAACAAATCATAAATTTTTCAACTAATGGTTATTTATTTGACTAAAACTGAAGAAGAACTGGAACTCAATTCAGATAAACATTCAGAAGAAATAATTGATACAAATTTGAATCAAAACAATATCAATACTATTAAAAAGATTAGATTTTTAGACAATTTAAAGCTGTCATCGATTAGTAGTAATAATAATAACAACAAATTAGAAGAAATATCAATAATTGGTTCGAATATAGATTTGAACACAATTTCGTCGACAAATATTGATGAAAATGAAGAAACGCCGGAAACGACGACTTCGAGTATAAAGACTGATAAACAAATATCATGTCAAATGAATGACACTCTCGAACACAGTCGGGGTTTTTTGTATCAAAAAATCAAAAAAAGATCTACTATTGATCCAAAAACTTTTATTATTACTAATGATAACAATACGAGTAGTGATAGAATTAAATTAAATCTGAATAAAAGTAACGATGATTTGAAAAGTAATGGAAACTCTGGTAATCAAATGATTAGTGATAGAAATGATGAAATTAATGAAAGCACCGGTTCTTCAACTTCTTTATCATTAATGACAGAAAATAATACAAATAGTGATTCAATTGATTGTAATAATACTGATAATAATTCAAATAAAACTAATGAAAGACAAAGTGAAGATTTGAATATAAGTAAAGAAAATACAATTAAATACAAAGTGAATAAACGGGACTCTAATTGTATGGACAATGAATGGAAACCGGAAGCGATTAATACTTATTCGCCATCAATTCAAACACTTCCCGCACCACAATTGGGTTCTTCAACATCTACAGCGTATGCATTGTTAATATGCAGAAAGAATTCGCATCCATTTTCAGAAAGACGACTTAGTCTTGACGCACCCGTAAAGATAGGAAGAGCTGTCGCCAGATGTAAGCCTTCAAATGATAATTCAATATTCGATTGTAAAGTTCTGTCTCGAAATCATGCGTTATTATGGTGTGAAGACGGAAAGGTACGCATCTTTTTAATTACTTATTTCTTATTCTGTTAGTTATACTTTCGATTATAAGTTAAGTATTTTCCCTATTTTAGTCTTCATTCAAATAGGTCTACATTTCAATTATTTATTCAACTTTTTCAAGGGTTACAAATGAGTTCATTTTAATTATCAAGAGTTTGTAAAATCTTTATAAACAGGTTTACAAGAATTGATAGGAAGTGATAAAACTCTTCAACACTTTGTAAGCCTTTACTGTGCACAACATTAATATATTTGATGTTTAAATTAAAATTTTATGTTATTTAATCATTTTTGTGATAAACTTATCAACAATTTGAACGTTATCCAAAATACATGCTATTTAATATATTTATTTTTGTCTGCAAAATATGATCACATTATAGTTTTTTTGTTTGATAACTAATATAAAGTTATATATCGTTGGTGTGATTCATATACTTTTCAATCGATTTGTTTGATGCACTCAAGAGTAGTTCTTCAAAATGACAGTTCTATATAAGGATCAAATACCTCTACTATAGTTTGACATTATTATTGAACTAATATAAGAATGTATTTATTATAGTTCTACTTACAAGACACGCGAAGTTCTAACGGAACTTTCATTAATAATCAACGTTTAAGTCCTGCTAATGACGAGTCACAGCCGCGTGAAGTCTGTTCCGGAGATATCGTTCAGTTTGGAGTCGATGTTATGGAAAATTCCCGGAAAGTAACGCACGGATGCATTATCGCAACCATTAAACTATTTTTACCCGACGGGACAGAAGCTAAAGCAAGTCGTGTCACACAATCAGAAGAAATGCAATTCAATACCTCACAAATGCAGAATCAGTTACAAACAAATGCTGTTAGTGTTACGTCGCAAGAGTTGTACGAACTCTCGCAATACCTGAACGAAGCCATACATCGCGAACAAATTTTAGAGAATAAGTTGGAAACACTTCAAAGAGTGGTGACTAATGCACAAGAATCGGCACATTCGGGATGGAAATCACTCGTAGAAGAAGATCGTCTCCTGAGTCGTATTGAAACACTTCAATCGAAACTTGAAGTTTGTCTCAATTCAAATAATAATAATAATAAAGGGAGTAATAGTGGAGAGACTTCTGTTACTGATATAAGAGAAGAAATGCTCAAATTAATAGATGATAAAGAGAAATATGAATGCGCTGCTAAAGAAGCGATTCAGAAAGCATTAGAGGAAAAGTTACTCGTTTTGACACGACTTCATGAAATTGAGACTTCTATTAAAAGTAGTGAAGAAGAGTGTAATCGTTTACAAGAAGTTTGTGAATCAAGTGCTAAAGAAATAAATAGATTATCCAATTGTAACGATGAACTCATTAAAGAAATCGATGATATCTCTCAACGTTTAAAATCAGGGGAAGAACAGAGAACTGCAATCACAGAAACTGCCAAAAAAGAGAGACAACTTTTAGAAGAAAAAATTCAAGAATTAAAAGCAAAAGAAACCGAAACGAGTGATATTATAATGGAATTGAAAGCTATTAATGAAACTGCGAATAAAGCTATTGAACAATTGAAACTGCAATTAGTAGTCATTAAACAAGAAAAAGTGATAAGTGATGGTAATAGTAGTGGTGATAATAATGATAGTAATGATAATAACATTAAAATGAATTTAGAAGAAGAACTAATTAATGTTCGAAAACAATTAGAATTAAGTAATAAGCGATCGAATGAATTGAGTGCTCAAATCGATGATATGAAACAGCAAACTATTAGTACAGTAACTCTTACCGATTCGATCGCTTTACCTATTGTTGAGACCAATGAAGTCTTGACTAATGGAGAAATATTAAGTACAAATTCAGACAATAATAATTCAGAGCAAGAAAGTGTGATAATGGAAGTAAACGTTAATAAAGACTCTAATTCTCTGAATCAGACCACTAGTCAGCTTAATTCAGAAATTGATTTACTAAAAGGTAAACTATTAAATATATTTAAGTTTCTCTTCCGTTCTCTTTGTGGCACTAATTGGTAATTGTTTTGGGGTTTTATCTTTTTCCCAAATTAATCATTTGTTTTGTTATGTTTTGTATTTAATCGCACTTTTGATGTAATTATTATTTTTTTAATTAATTGTCTATAAATCAATGTTTGCATGTTTTCTAACAATTAATGACAGAATGGAATGGTTTTTATGATTATAAACTACGTCAAACTGCATGTGCACTATTAATACTTAAAGGTTGGACTCATTAACCCTTTACTAATCCTTTTCTCGTAATTCCTGTGATTTCTTTTTTAAGTCTTTTATCAATATATTTATTAATCTATTTTTCCAAATATAAAGAATTATTGGCTGAAACCAGAGCTTCAAAGAAATCGGTTGATGAAGAATTGTCGCGAACTTCTCTAGAAATCGAAAATTTAAGATCTAATTCGAAAAGATTAGAATCAGAATTAGATCACAATCAACAGAAAGTAATTAAAGCGCTCAATGAATTAGAAGAAAAAAGTATTATTATTAGTTCAATGAAGAGTCAAATCAATGATTTGAGTGAAAAATTAAAAAGAGCAAAATCAGAATGTGAAACAATTAATCATAAAATTACAGAAAATTTAAAGCTTTTGAACCTCAAAGACGACGAAATAAGTAGTTTAAAAGGTTTATTAGAAGAAGAGAGAAAAATACAAGTAAAATATGCTAATAATTACGATCAGTGTCGGAAACAATTGTCTGAATCACAACTTCTAGCAAAACAAAGTCAAACAGAAGCAGAACTTTTGAGGAAAAAAGTCTATTCTTGTAATGAAGAATTGCGAAGTTCGAGAAGCAATCTTTCGACAATCGATGAAACGAATAAGTCTTCTAAAGATTATGAAAAGCTTAAGAATGAGTGCATTTCATTGAAAAGTAAATTGCATTCTGTGGAAAACGAGCTCTTGTCATATCGAGACTCAAACACTAAATTAGTTGTCGATTATAAAAGTTTACAAAATTCATTTGATTTATTACAAAAAATTAATAGTGAAATTGAATCGAGAGGTGATAATTATTGGAGAGAACAGTTTAATGCTTCTAAAAGTGATGCCGAAGACGCACATTCACAGGTTAAACATCTATTTTCAGATCTTTGTTTTAAGTCAATTGTAATTAAGTTCTTATTTATATTTTTCTAATTAATAGCTGACGAGTGTAAGGGAACAATTCGAAGAATTAAAGAGAAATTTTGAAGACTTAACTAAAGATACAGAACTTCGTAATGAAGAGCTTAAGTCTGTTAAAGAAGATTATGAAATAGTTTCCTATCAAAGCAAAATTGTGAGTAATTTTGATGATTAATTAATTTAGTGATTAAAACAAATTAATATAAAATAATTTGATTTATGACAGGCATCTGCGTGTGCTATAATCCCACTCTTCATGTTATTGATAGCAGTTTTGATGGCTTATTACCCATCGGTGTCATCAGTCACAGGAACAGCTGATCTTTGAATTGTATTTTTTGGTCGAATAGTTTTTTAATCGCCTTCTAAACGGGTGCCTCTTTTTCTTTAATTACTATTTGACTGTTTTCTGCAAATTTTGGTGCAATCTTTCCCTTATTTAGTTCTATTATAAACTCAATTTAGTCCTCAATTTCTTTATTTAATCAGTTGAAGAGCAGCACCTCTTTAGCCAATGAATCAAATCTTATTTTTTATTAGTCATTACTAATGATTATATCATTTATCAATTATCCGAAAAGAATAACTTCTATTTTTATGAAGTTTTGTCAGAATAAATGATACTTTGAGTGTAGTATTAATATTATTACCATATATTGTATGCTTGTATTTAAATATTCATTATTTAGTCGTATTATGTGGTAATTCAAATGTTTCTTTTATTACATTATTATTATTACAATTATTTATTTGAATTGTTTTCTTCTTCTCTTCAAATCTCTTTTTTGGACAAACGAAATATCAGAAAACTATTGTTTTGTAAAACTTCAAATTGATGTGTAATTTAATTATTATATTTAGAGGAAAAATAACTTTTGAATTGAGTTTTTCTTATGTACAGTAATATTATTTTAAATGAAAAGCAATTCAATTGTGGGATATTTAATACTTTTTCTGTCAAAAATGGCTTTGAAAAAGAAATCTAAGACAAAGAACACTAACTCTTCTGTGCCATTGAGTTGTAAATAACTTCTATTTATCAAAAATAGTTTACAAAAGTCGAGCGTTTGATAACTTAGTTTCACAATAATGAGACCTCATATTAATGCAAAACTAAAATTTGCCATTTTTGGTGTCAATTTATAACTTGTAATAAATAATATTCCAACAAAAATACAATTGTGACCATTGATTATGTTTCACAAAGACTTTGATTGTAACGAATGCTTCCCTACAACGCAGGCAAATGTATAAGAAATGAGTCAAATTATGTTTGTTGTACAGCAATCATAACTTAAAATGTGTTTTTCTCTCTTTGAAAAGCAATTTCTAAATCAAATAATAAGAGAAAAGTTTATATTCAGTGCTTATGAGTGTTGCTTTATTTACAAAAAAGTTTCTAATAAATAGAATAACTTCTTTTTTATTCAATATTCCTGAAGATGATAGTTATAAAGTAAGTGGGCGTTAGTAGAGCTGTTTTGCAAGTATTCATGTGTTTTTGATGAGTTTTCCGCTATCTTTTCTGCATCACATCTCAAGTTAGAAATCTGTCCGACTCTGTAATTGTTGCCAAATTAGGAGCCAAGACATCACTATTACTGTTAAAACGCTTACTGCTATGATTTGCTTTCAAACCTCTGACTACACGCACTCTTACTTTTTCTAATATTTCATTTCTATGCTTTATAATATTGACTTTTATCAAAAAGTTTTCTAACTGTTTATATTCATTCAAACAGTTTGGCTCAACCGTCAGCTGTTTAAATATCAGGTAAGAATAAACTGATTTCTTTCCAAACTTTCGACTAATCAATAACAACAAGTCATTCATTGTCTCTTTAAAGCTAATGCTTCTTCTTATTTGAATTATCATTACTGTAATTCTACTCTTTTTGTGTTCAAAGTTACGTAATTCAGTTAAACCATAACTTTGTGAGACATGTTATTGTGTTTATAAATAGCTTTTCGTCGAGTTATGCGCAAGCATTAGGTCTTTATTTAAGTTTCTTATATCTAATAATGCTGTGTCGGATAAATTAATACTCTATACTCTTGATATTCACTACTTTCTCACAAATAAAATACAATTTTTAACATTTGTTATCAAATATGCATTTATTAAGATTTCATTATTTTTCGGTATCTTAAATAGCTTTTTGAATACAGAATTTTTGAATGAAGACATCAATCAAACTAAGAATAAAGTTATTGAGGGAATAAAAAAAAAGGAAACTTAAAAGTAAAAAGTTGATTGAGTTGATATCGAGAGAAATTAATGCAATTTTGATGTTCTCATCCTGTACTCAATTACAAGTATAACATATTTACGAGTGGTTTTGCACTGTTTGCCAAATTATAAATAATTCTCGACTTATTTAACTCTTTATTTCGGAACCGCATAAATAGCTATATATTGAGACACTAAAAGTCAGCCAAAGTAGACTGTATTATAATATATGATTTTGTTGCTCTTCAGACTACTATCTTTTTTTGTTCAGTCAAGGTTTAGATTTTAAAGTCTTTTCAAAATTTTCCACAAGTATACAAAGCTTTTATTCTATTACTTTTATGCAAAGCCAATGACTCGTTAGAGTCCGATTCGTTTTCAAGTTAGAGTAATATAAAACTGGACTCAACATAAAAAGTAAGTAGATATTGATATTTAATTAATAAGTGGTAAAAACTTTTGTTTCACTTAAGAAGCTTCTTATCACTTCATTAAGTTTTTTATGAATAATTAATAAAGTGTTGGAACTGAATTTCATAAAATTCCAAATGATTCCTATTTGGCATCTGTTTGTCATTTGAATTCAAAAGATTGACTTATTATTATGATTATTATAATTGAAATTTGAATTAACACTTGTTTATTATTCCACATTTTGTTTATTATGTTCCAAATAGATTTGTTGAACATTTTCCATATTGAAAAAGAACTCATTTATAGTTGAACAGAATTAAACATCTAAATAAAGATTAATATTTAATAATTTATTTTAAATAAGTTATTATTTGTTTGAAATTCAAATTAAAGTTATTTTTAAACTAAAGTGAAAAGATTGTGATTCTGAACGATAGAAAAGGAATACGAGTACTTCCAAAGAAGTAAATTTATGGACAATACAATTAATTTTCTTCACATTGATTCTCACAATATTTATTTAAGGTTTGTTCTTATAAACGACTTTTAATGACATCTAAATAAATAAGAGCTAATTCAGGTCTAACCTTCATATAAAAAAAATTCTACACTTTTGGCTCATCGTTTTGATGAACAAACAAAAAGGTACTCAACATCTCATTAATTTTGAAATCTCTAAAAATTTAATCCAAAATCAATTATAATAACTTTGAAGTTCAGTCCTTGAAAATTTCACTAAGTTTTAAACCCAAACAATTCTTGTTTATAATTTGCTCTAATCGTCAAATTCGTGTTAAAATGAGTTTAAGTCATACTTTCAATGACATAATTGATCGTCAATTAATTCCAATGTAAATAACTTAGAAAATTTCGTCAATTATTCTTTGAATTCTTTTTCATTGGTCTTATTTTCGAAGCCATTTCTGGTGCGATGCGTTTGAAAAATTGATTATTTAGCTATAATGAGTAAATACTCTGTAACTATTTCAAGACATCCAAAAATATGATATTATTCCTTCTCTGCTCTGTTCTATAAAAGTTTAAAATAACTAATTATGCGTCACAATCATTAAAACAGCGTTAAGAAAACTCCGATAACTTTTTATCATTCTAATATTATAATCTATTTTCTAAAATTTAAGTCAAATTATTTTCAATCAGGTGAGTAAACCAATAAATAGCGCAAATTTTTCACAACAATTTCTTAGTAAATTTCGCTTTGAAAAAATTATATTCAAATATTGAGACTGAAATTTGAAACTATTGAACACTTTTTCGAGTTTCGTCTGCTCTCTTCTTTTTATCTCTGCTTATCTTTTCATTATCTTCTTATCAATTCAATCAATTGCCTAAGTTTCTAATATTGAAACAAGAATGTGCTTATTTGATACGAATTCTCCCAATAGAGTTCTCTAAATGCATCGCTCACAGAATTGACGAGGATTTAAATAGAATAAAACCAATTTAAACTGTGATGCACTAATGCAACATGTAAAAGTTTGACTCTCGATTCCTATCATTTGTCAAGCTATAAATCAAAGTATAGTCGAGTTTTACAAACTATCAGCCATTGGGACGCAAGTTCAATAATCTACACACATATCAATCATCACTAAATCGATTAATAAAACCAAGTGTCAAATATTTTTATCGAAAAATGTCCAAAAGGTTTATTGTTATTTTATTTCACATAAATATTCACTTTTTTCTCTAATAAATTAATTGAAATTTGAACTTCATATATAATTGATTTATAAAATGTTTTTTTGGCTTCAAATACTATTCAAGACATTTTACCTTTTGAGTCAAACGATAAAATTAATCAATTGAATTGATTCCACTCAAAATATAAACATTCGGTAGAATTCAATATAAGTATGTGTCTGGTGAATATTTCAAAAATTAATTAAAAAGTAAATTACTAAACTAGAGAATAGACTTACAATTTTTCCAAAGAATAATCAAATATTGATCATTGATTTGAAATTTGTGTAAAATAAAAATAAGTTTGTATTTATTTTCTTTACTTTTTTTGATTCAAAATTCAATTTAAGTTATGGTCAAATCATTTTCAAACACAAACATTGCAAGTGATATATTTTTGAAATTGTTTTTTCTAAGATTGCAATTGATTCTAAAATTTTGATAAACCGCATGAAGTGATAATGACCTGACGACACCACTTGTAAGCTGTGGCCTAACTTTGTTAGTTATTAATAGTCAAACTTAAGCTAATCTAATGCCAAAACTGTTTGTGAGAAACTTGTAATGATAAATTGATGTTTATAAGCTCTGAAGTGAAATTATTGTATAAGTATTATTTTCACACATTAATATATGAATGGATGGATTCTGAAGTATGCTATCTCGAGTTAACCCTACACTGCACGATTTTAAAAAACCATTTTAATCATTGATGTAGAGTACGTGTTGATCTACATCATAAGTGGTGATAAAATACTTAATTTATTGAAAATCTTTGAATAG
>JAQFXV010002223.1:0-10933 GCA_034694065.1 Camisia spinifer
GAACACTACCTTACAGTGAAGCTTAACCATAGTAGGTTTAGTTGGCTTCACTGCATGCTAGGTGTGTAACAAAGTCAACATTAGAGGCCAAATACCACTGACCAAATACTGATAGGAACAATATTTTTGTTCAATTCAACAGTTACTATAAATCATTTTTTTCCAAGTTTTTCAATTGCTTTGAAAACTGAAGACTAATTGAGCAATAAAATGAAAAACAGAGTTTAATAGTTTTAATATTAATGCTTAATCTGTATTTATAATTGTAATAGGATTTTATGTCAATAAATATTTAGAGATTTAAACAAAAATCACCAATCAATGAATCAATTCTCTTAATAATTCACTTAACTTATTGATTAATATTGTTTACTAAAAACTTGACTAAACTATTGATAACCTATGCTTTGTTTATGTTATTATGAGTTTTCAAACTCATGTGTAAATACTTTGTATTGATTTGAAAAAAGCTCAAACTATTAAACCAACTCTTTTCTTAAAAATATACTCAAAGCAATGATTGAAAAATTCGGACTGAAAACGAACTTAATCTAAATGAATGTTGAAATCTATAAAATATAAAGACATACATCTTCAGGAACACCATCTAATATTGCTTTCTTATGTTTTGCTGCCTGACTATGCTTTACGAGTTCACTCCTTCCGGCGGTTATTACTGAACGACACGCAACACATAAAGCTTTTGTTGAATTATTTGGAATCTTTCTGAGCCACTGAGAAAAAGCTGTGTCTTCCAGCCATTGGTCATTAAAATGCTAAATCAAATTCCGTTTAAAATCATTTTTACTATTTATTTATTCAAAAATTCATTCATTAATACATACAGTTTTCTTAATTTTTTTGTATTGAATGATTTCTCCGCATTCACTGGTTATTGATTCCTATGAAAAGATTTTTCAAAAATCGTTCTATAAATCTCTCGATTAATTCATGCTATAAGTCATATATAAATTAAATATTCAATCGATTTATACGATATTCTCAATCCTTTTCAACATCTATTTCTGTTATAACTATAGTATTGATGGTAATTGAGGTCAACTTATTATTCATTGGAAAGCATTTGATTCGAGAGAAAATATGGAAATTTTGGTTAAATCTCAGAGAATGTGAAATCAAGTTTCAGTCCATAAAAATTTAAAAATAATTAAATGAGTTAATATTGGAGTCAAAACTGATTCAAACAAAACTTCAAAGTTGAAGATTAATTAAAAGATTTTCAACGAAAGGATGAGAGAAAGTTTGATAATAAAAATGGGTTAAATTGATGGCACATATCCTTGAAGTTTGCTTTTTATCTGCAAATGAAATGTTGGATTACCTCAGGATTTAAAGAATGTTTTTTATGTTTAGATGATTTTGCATGAGCTAAAAGTCCTTTTTTGTGAGCGTGAAGTTTTGAATGACAGGTTCGACAAAATGCTGAATAAGGATCACCATTAAAAGGTGACAACCAGTCTATCAATTAAACGATTCAATAGTTTTAATTTTAAAGTTCATTACAATACATATTATATTTATAACTATAATCTAAAACCAGTTTATTTAAATCAATTACACTTTTCAATACCTTTTAATTCTTTTTAGAAATAATTATTCAATATTTTTAGAAATAATTATTCAATATTTTTAGAAATAATTATTCAATATTTTAGAAATAATTATTCAATATTTTATAAATAATAAAATGAAAAACTGTTTATAGACTAAATGCTCTCGAAATGAGACAAAATAGTTATTTAAAGAAATAGCTAAACATGTGATACAAAACAGTGTTGGGTTTCATTTGAATAAATTGAAAGGCATTTAATTGAAAGCATATTTGATATCAATATTGATAATGATATAAACCTTTAACATATTTATGTTGAATAAGATTTCTGTAATAATAATATTTAGTTAAGGAAACGAAACCAAAACATAGATTTTTGAATTTAGACATTTTAGAACTTTTATTTTTGCGAATCTCTACTCAAACACTTGGAAAGGGTTTTAATTATTAAGGGTTAAGATATAAGTAAATTGAAATGACTATAAATAAGGCAAATAAATGATTATTTAATTAAACGAAAGGAATGAACCCTAGAATTGATTATATTCTGAATGGATTGAAAACTATGATTAAAAAGTGTAAAAAAATGAATCGAAATCGGAGAGAAACCTAAATGTATGTGAAATCCCAAAACCCAAAAGTTGAGACTAAATGGCAAGAAATTGAGAAGTGAATGGACTAAAAGATTAGTGCATTCATACGATAGAGTATTAGTTGTATGATATAGTGTAGAAAATATGAGCCAATACATACTCTAAGTGAATATATTCGTGAATATTGATATAGATATAGAGGTAGAGTAATAGTTATTATACATATAGCTGTTGATTACCCCTTAATTCACCATCCAACTCCCAGGCTCTCTTATACTTCTGACGATAGGAACTCTTTAATTTCAATTTACTCATCGAGTCTTCCTTATCATTATCATTAGAATCACCGTCAGTCTCATTCATTCCCACCATTTGGTGATTGTCATCATTATCAGCAGTCACTGTCTCTTCCATTCAATTTAATTTAACTAATAATTTATATTCAATTATAGTATATTTTAAAACTACATAAAAAATCCGACGCAAAGCAAACGCCCCAACATTTGGGTTAAAAGTGCAAACGTTTGTATAAATGAAGTGAAATGGCGTTCGGATTATTCCCAACTCTGAAATATAGGGGAGAACGCAGTCATCCCTTATTCAAACTTTACAGCATCTGCTCTGATATCAGAGAAATGTTAACTTTTTTCATTTTTACGGAAACACTTTCTCAAACTTCTCTATTATATCTTCTCTGTCTTTAATCAATTTCGAAAACTAAGTTTCAACCTTTATTTCTATAAAGTTTCAAAAATCTCATAAATTAACAATAATTATTGCATTAAAAAAGTATAAATATATGAATTAATATTAATAAAAAGTTAAATAATAGTTTCTCTCTCTAATCCTTGAATTAGTGATAAATTAAACTCTATTTTCTCGAATTCGTTTGATTTTTCATTTGAAACATAACTGAATGAATTATTAATAGAACTATCATTTTTATAAAATAACTCTTCAATTTCAATAATTTCTCCTTCAATTTGTTTGCTTTCATTGTTTTGTGGTTTACATGAATGTAATATTTTCTATAAATAAAATTCAAATAAGAATCAAAATTATATTTCAAATGATCTGAGAGTGTAATCAGTGATGAACTTAAACTATGTTTGAGTTGCGCTTTAAGTTGGATCAAAATTGAGAAAACTTTGACTCAACAACTAAGTTGACCACTGATTTGTCTCTGATTGAGCCTTATTTTTGAACTAATTCTTACTTCAATTAATGACAAATCAGGCATTTTTCTAATTTGAAAATAAGAAACCACTGGAATTAAAAGTATTGCAAAAATAGCAGAACTGAGAACTAATGATTTCATTCCTTTGGGATAATTGATTGAAGTTTCTTCGTTTGCGATATTATGACAAAAGTTTATGATTATCCCCTGATTTCAATGAAAAAATATCAATCAATAGAAGCCATTCAAGCAATAAATGGTTTAAATTAATGATTACCACAAGTAAAGTTGGTGTTAAAACAATCCAACAAAAAGGCAAAAAGTTTCCAATACTTTTTCTTGTTTTTTGTTTTATAGCTTTTGCGAGATTACATCCACCTTTTCGTTAATATGAGTTAAGCATTAATAATAATTATCGAATGATAACAAAGACAGTCATTGTTGACATAGAATATCAGTTATTACTTACCATAAAACCATGCAATTAGTATGAGCTCAAGAAATGCTAAGACCAGAAAAAGAAGAGATGCAATGTAGAAGTCAACCAATTCAACTAAATATATTCCATTCTAGTTTGAAACAAACATTTCATTTCTTCAGTTATTTTAATGCTTTCAAATTCAAATTACTTGTGTTATGAATAAAAGTCCGATCAATGAAAATGTTAGACACAATATGAGTAGAAAATATTTATGAGAACCGAACCAATGCTTTATTATTGAACTGTATGCGTCTTCAATTGAGATCATTAAAGTTTGAACCAAAGAAATCTATGCAAACAATTTATTTATTTTTTTAAATAATTATGATAACAAATTTGAGCCAGAATTTGAAAAGTTACATCATTTTTAATCATATGCAGTGCTTTATAATTGATGAATAACTTCAGAATGAAAATCATAAAATTTTTGCAAATGAAGCTAATCTGATAACTTTTTTAAGTTGATTGATATCTGACAACAAGTGAATTTCAATTAGAGAAAAAATGAGTCTCAAATTAGTTTCACTGAAAGTAGTTTTAGGAAATATTTCGGTGAGTATAAAATTTTTGTGGTGAAAAAAGCTCCTGTGCTATAGATTAAGATTTGTATAGAGATCTGTAAGATATACAATTTCACGAAATCTCAAATCAAAAGTTACAGTTGATTGATTGATAAAAAAATTCATGACAAATTCGCTAACAAATAAATCATTCGAAGTTCTAATTATAAATAAAACTATTATTCACATGTGATTAGAAGCTTATTCTGAAAAATTGTAATTAAAAGCTTTATAAAAGTTGATTATCATTGAAATAATATTTAACTATTCGAAAAATGAATTTTGAGAAAAAAATAAAATTTTGAAGCATAAATCCAATTAAAAAAATCTGATAAAGAAATTGGCATATTTTAACCTCAATGAGGATTTCTAGCGTCGAAACTATTACTCGATCGCAAAATTGAGTGCGATTTTGCATCAATGATTGATTTGGGAGTTTTGACAAATACCTGATATCCTGTTCCGAGACTGAAAATTGTAATGTAGAATATGACTGACCAAAGCGGTGACAAAGGCATCGATGACAGAAGATGGGAATAAATAATAAAAGGCATTCCTGGATCTAAATTTCAAATAAATTCAATACATTAGTATAGAGTAAAAAATGTTAAGTATGTTAATTTGATTTAGAAGAAAAATGTGCTTTTCTAATAGTTTTACTAACATTTAAATACAATAAAACTATGATTTGGAAACACTGATTGGTCCTTATATTGATAGATTATTCATTAAATATGGTTTAAATTAATATTAGAGTTAAATACACACCATCATCCAATGAAATATTTTCAATCGACTTATTTGATTGTTTAGCGATGAAACCCAAGGTTCCAAATGTTATGCAACCGATTGCAACCACCGATATTATATTTATTAAGCAAATTATATACGCGTCTCTGTATTCAACTTTAAATTAGTTTCTTCAAAAATTTTAATAAAGTCCTCAAAAATTAGCAATCAATAGAACAGGAATTTCAAAACTTAAATTTTTTAAATAACTACTCATTAATTTGAGTAAAGAATGAATAAGTCCTCTTTCGAATTGGAAAATTGAGAAATGAGTTGATTTTTAATTTTTTGAAAATTCAGTTTTTTAAAAACCCTCGAAAGATAAGAATTAACTTCTAAATTAGTGCGCACTTTTAGCTAAAATTTATTCGGATTTAAAGCTTTATAGAATGCATGGACTTATATGAGTACTGAGTTTACCTCAATATGTTATTATGATCTTTATTAAAAGTTGCGATTGAAAGACTTAATCCTAAAATAGTGCCCAAAGAATGTAAACACAAAACAGCAGAATTCATCCAAGTCTGAAAAAATGGAAAAGTGTTTTCAATGTGTAATCAAATTATATCATTCAAAATCCAATACTCGACTATCAAATATGCCATTCCAGGTCGGACTGAAAAAGTAGATAATTCCTTCAGCTGCACCTTCGAGAGTGATAATGCGTAAAAGAAGTACTACCAGAACGAAATACGGCAAAATTGCCATATAATTATTGGATTGCGTCGAAAATGATATACTCTTTCTCAGAGAAATGAACACAAGAATCCTTTAAACAAATAAATAATATTAAAGATTCTTCTTATAAATTTCGAATTTATGAAAAGGCAAAAAATTCAAAGTGAGTTCAGTTACTCATTAATTGTTTAGATTTCAAACTTAAAAATAACTACTATTATAAATCAAAATCAGATTTTTTTTTCAACAAAATATATGAATTTCAATACTATTATAAATCATGGAATTAAATTCAAAGTTTCATTATTTAAGTTTGAAGATCAACTTCAAGTCAGAAATTTAAAAATCTCTTTCGGAAATCATTGATAATCTTGACTCAGATAAAAAGAGTTTAGAAGATTTGCTAAATTAATTGAAATAACGAAAAAATATCAATAAATAGGGATAAGATTAGATTGCATGGAAATATTGTTGATCGTGATATGCAAACAAAGTAATGTCTAATTCAAAGTTGGATTGAATGGGTGGGCTTTCTTGACACGTTTAAACTTGAAGGGGAATTAATCAAATTCAAAATGAAACGATTCCTCAAATTTTCTAACAAAGAGAGGGTAACTTAATCCCCGAGGATGAACACCAACTACACCTTGTTTCAAGCTGGTATAATTAATTTAGATTAATTGAATAAATTACTGATCATTTTTTATAATTCATTGAAGGGGTTATACTTGAAAATTTTGATATCATTCAAATTCTAATGTTATAAAGTTTTATTAATTAGCAGTATTTTAGAGTAATCTCAATATTAATCTTTTTTCACTTCAATGTTTTGAACATAGAATTACTTGACTTACCAAATAAATAAAGTGATCCCTAATATTTCCCATTGAAGAATACTCGATATATCATCGGAATTGTGAACCAATAGTTTATTACTTCACCAAAATTTAATAATTTTTTAATTAAATAGATATAAAGTTACTTGTATTCAAATTATTTCAAACTCACTGAAAGAAATCAGACGTAGAAATAGTCGAAACATCGCTCAAAAATCTTGTTTCCGTTTTATTTAAAGTCATATTAAAACTAAAAGTAGAGTTATTTATATCTATTTGTCTTCTTTTCAATTTCATAACATGCTGTTCATAATATATTTCAAAACAATTTTGAGAACTATTTGTGCATTTAGTCCACGGAAGAGATGTATGAAATGATTTGAAAAAATAAAATAATGTCCAAGAATTCAATGTGTTGTATAAGGGGATTATCAAACACATAATTAGAGCGCTGACAACACCTATTCCTATACAATATGTTGAGATATGTTTATATGATTTTATTGAGAGAAAATTCTAACCTTTAAGTAATGGACACAAATTTCCAAAAGCTCTAATTAGACCCTGTTTTGTGAACTGTCCGATTGCATATTCCATACAAAGCAATGGATAACCACAAACAAATAATTGAAATATATATAAAACAAAAAGTGAACCTAATCAACAAAATAATTAAATTTCAAATTACTTCAAAGATCAAATTGGTTTTTCATTTATAATCAGTTTTTCAACGATAATTCAATTGATAGAAAGAATTTTTATCGTTTAAATATAGAAAATATTCGAGTTCTTTCGAATTCGTTGCATTTTTTGAACACTTAAATGAATGTGAATGAAGCATATTTTTGTAAATAGTTTTAATTCGCATTTGGGAAACACTAAAGATAACATTAGATTAAACTTTGAAGCTATTTTCGATAATTGAATGCTGCGTGAAGTGAACTTTAATATAGTTCTAAAATCCTAATTTGACTATAAAATATTAAAAAGTGGTTTATCAATATCAAACACAATCCTAAATCCGCATTTAAATTGATTTTTTACTCAAATTTGACAAGTAATTAACAGTTTGATTAATGTAATCACTCTTTGACGATATTGACAATATTTTACTGAGAATTCTGATTTAAAGCGATTGATTTTCATTTTCGCTTCCATAGAAATCTTAGTCAATTCATTAAGTATAACAAGTGAATCATTTAATTCATTTATGATGAAAACATATTCTGAGAACTACTGAAACAATGTCTCTATCAAACTTTAGATTGTTTATTCTTATGTTGTATAAAGTAAACAATATACTCAAAAGACAATCAATCCTTAAATAACCATCAATTTTTTTTATAAAAAGGTGGTCATAAAATAATTTGGTCATCAAATTTCCTAATTTTAAATTAATGTGTGGAAAATATTGATAACTGAATATCCGAACTGTAATCAAAATTGTTTCTATGCATGCTTTTGAGGTGATTCTATAGAGGCATATATTTTTCTTATAAATTCAATGATTGAATGGGCTATAACTCGATGAAAGACCTTTTGAAATAAAATACTGGTCATCAACTTCTAAACTCTACCATAAGTTAGTCATAACTTATTTGTAAAAACTCAATGAATCACATTTTATGAAACGATTCAAAATAGTTCGTCAAGTCTAAAAGTCAAGTAGAGTTCGCACTCTTTATCTTTAGTTTTGTAGATATGCTGAGAAAACTTGCGCTCAAAAACGAAATATTTGAACTTCACCTAAATTTAAACTCATGATCTTCAGAATAAAATATTGAAAAATCATTTCTATTCTCATATTTTAATAGATTTGATAAACTTTATATATTGAGATACGTTCTGCCACTCAATGTCTACATTGATATTTACGTAGATGAGGTCATCAGCTCGTCTTATTCAGGAATCTTCACTTTGTTATCTATACAGACATGTCTAAGTGAAGAGCGCGAACGCAGCATTCTTTGTGTGTTTCAAATCTAATTCATCCATTAAATCATTTCTATTTCTTAAGGATTGCTCTGATATTATTAGATTATGATTAGAGAACATTTTTATATAATCATAAATTTCCATTTATTACTTGAGAAGTGCATTTTTTTTGCTTTCAAGTTAGAAAATTTATTGATAGTAAATTTTAATGATAATGACATAAATTAATTTAATATCGAGAACTTCATTGGATGAAAAAGTAATATCAATACATACCCGCGCCCTCGCATTTGTATGCATAGTATGGAAATCTGACTCATGAGAGAAACTTGTACTTTAAAAAAAACTCATAATTGACTTACACTCAAAAGTTTTAGTTCATAAGTCTTAATGACTTACCTCCATATGTTGTTGAGTCCGAGTGAAAGTGCGATTCCAGTGAATACGAAGTCTGCTTTACTCTTCCAGTTGGGTGTAATGTCTTGTGATAGCAATGATTCACTATCTGTCAAACTTTCAGTGACTTTAAATTTCGATAAATAATCGAGATCTTTGAGTTCAGGCAAAGATTTAGAAATTCTTTTGTCAACAAAATTTGCAAACATGTCATTCGTGTTTGAGTAACGAATATCATAAGTTTGAACACTTCTCTCATTTGAATATTTGTTATATTCGTTACCTGTAGTGTCAGAAGTTTGAAAGGAATTCGATCTATAAATACTATTACTATTGTTCGGAAGAGAAGAAAGTAAACTATTTGGCAAAAGTTGGCCAACAGTTTCAGATTGAGTTCTATCGATGCCATATTCAAAATCATTATCACTTTTATGTTGAATGTGTAGAAATCTTAGAGATTTTGGCACTTCTAGTAAGTTCTCATCCATTTTTCAAAATTAAAACACAACAAACTATTCAAATGATAATACGGTTATTGTTTTGTCCTTGAAGTTAATGACAGCCCAACAATCACTATGTTTCACAACCAAAGCGTGGACTTATCATTAGTGCTCCAATAAATGAAGCGAAAGAATTAGGGCTATGAATGGGCGTCAACTCAACAAATGTTTCTTAAATTTATTTACAATAAGGCTTTTCAACTCATTCAAAAAAGAATCAAAAATAAGAGTCAAATAAGAACTTTCTATCAGTTTAATAAAAGTCAAGAGCTTTACAAAGTTGTTAATGTTTTTAATGATTATTTAACAAAATTAGAAAAATTGAATAGAAATTAATATAATCTAAAGTATTATATGTTGAGAGCAATATTGTTCGTCTTTTTCAGATGTATTATTCTTTTTAATCTCCGGATCAATGCGTCGACGAATGTGTTTTTCTATTGAGGTTAAAATGAAATGAATAAAAGTATCCCAAATACAAATGTAAAGCCATTATTACCTGAGTTATAGCTTGTATTTTAGAAAAGAATGTATCACTCAATATATATTCGGATTGAATTCTCATATTTTCCACGTCTTGTACTTTTTCATTCGATAAATTCAATAATGAAAAGTACAAATTCAAGTGATGCCAAAGCAAATACAGCGCAGATTCAATTATTAACAAATAATGTTTTATTTCAGAGGACTTTGAAGTACAGCTATTAATAATTGAAACCAATAGACCCAAAGGCTGATGAGTTATTAGGTTCGAGTCCTGAGTGACTAAAGTTGGCTCAAATAGTGGTAAAAGTCCTATCAATAGAGTTTTGAAGTCATAAGTTTAAAATTTTCCGAATATAAATGAAAACTAACAAAAAATCTATCTTTAGCTCTACGAAGAAGTATTATTTAAATGCATGTTTTATTAATATTTTGAATTGTAAAAGACCAGAGAAGATGATTTGTTTCAAAATTGCACTTTTAGTATGGGTTCTTATGTCTGATGACAAACCTATAGTCGTTTTTAGTACATAATATGTGAAGACTATCTAACCTAACCTTAGATAACGTATTATAGGTTGAGTCTAACTGTAAGGGTTACTCAAGACCATTGCGACCATCCTTACTAAAGACAACTTTAAAGACTAAAGAAACCCCTTTTACATGTCAATTATATTTACTTCGAGAACTTGTTTGCAATGCAAGCCTTAAAACAACCATAAGTTCAAATAATATTGTTATCAATGATTCGAATTGATTCACAAGTCATTTAACGATAAAAATTATAGATTTTAAAACTTGAATAGTAGCACATCGGCTGTCAGTTCTATAATGTTCTAAATTCGAAATTATTCGAAAACAATATTCTTTTCTTAATGTTATTTTATGGAAAATTTCTAAATCAAACTCATAGTTATTTAAAAACTTCTTTT
>JAQFXV010002224.1:0-10931 GCA_034694065.1 Camisia spinifer
ATGAATGCATGAATGCATGAATTCATAGAAAGTAAATATTTACAAATTCAATGAATGGGAGGAGAGATCACAGTTTATATTAAATTCTATTGTTTTCAATCAATGCATTTCTTATGTTTAAGAAGATCTGAGTTTAAACTGTTTCGAGTTTTTGAGATACAATATTTTCGATTGAAATAGTATTGAAATGCTTTAATAATACACAAAATGTTCATTGAAGTGAAGTTAAGCATAGATTAAAAATTAAATTATCATAAACTATAAAAATTAATTACAATAAAACAAATGCTACAAAAATATAATTGAAAAAACAGGACAAAATCGCTTAAAGAAAGATTGCATTTTGACTCTAATCTTGATTTTTTGATTTAATTAATTAATAACTTGAGAATAAATGAGAGAGACTTTCATATATTGCTTAAACTTCTTCTCCTCTGAACTTATAATGACTGTGAGATCAGACCAGACTAGGAAATAAACTTTCTCAATAATATGAAAACCAATTCTATTGAGTATTTACACAAATCTTCATAACTTATTTCCTAGAATTAAACTAAATGTTAAACTTATAATAATTGCGCACTCAATCCGGTTATAATCCACTGACCTTTGCTTTCAGTGTCTCTTAAATATTGAGAATTTTTTTTTATTTATGTGACTTTTGAATTTTTTTTTCATATTTTCGAATAATAATTATTGAAAAGCTTATAATAAGAATGAAATAAATTGCTATAATATTAAAGAGAAACAATGTTTTTAAAATTGAGTCACAAGTAAAACATCGATAATTCAAATATTCAGTTATGAGCTTAAAAACTAATAGATATTCAAATACCTATCTATTCAATAAGACTATGACTCAAAACACTTATAAATCAAATGTTTGGAAAATCGCTAAAATTATTCGTTACTAAAAATCTGCTGAACATATAGTTTGTGAATGCATACAAAATACAAGAAATTGTATTTTGATATTATATTAAGTTTAATGTATTGGCTGTTTGTCAACAATTGTTTCTATTATTATAGATACCGTTCGGACGTAAAGCCATTTTTGCTCTACGATTCTGAGGTCTATTGCGCTGAAAAACTACTCGATTCTGTCGATCCATATTTGATTTGGTCATCAATTTTTGTATTTGTGTGACTTCTCGGCTTTGCATCGAAGACAAGACGTGCAACTGATCCAAAACAGCTTTAAACAAATGTAAGTGATTAATGAAATTGTAAATGTTTTAAAGAAAGACTGGTTTTAGGGATAATAAAAGAGATTTCGATGGAATACCTGCTCTCAAATGTAGATTAATGTTACTTTGATTGTTGTTTCTGTTTTGGATGTTCTGTTGAATCTGTTGTTTACGTCTTCTTCTTGTTTGTCGGCTCTCTTCAATTGAACTGTTGGAAGACGTGTCTGTCGATAATGTTGAGGATGAGTTGGACAATGACTCTGATGGTAATGAGAGATGATTAATGGGCGGCAGTGAAGGTCCGAAGACACTCATACTCGGGTGTTCTATCAGTAAGTTCTCGAATGGTGTCGTCTCTATTATTATTGGGTTTGAAAGGCTATTAAAACATGGCGGCGGAGTCACAAACCAACTCTCTTCCATAGCAGGTACTGGTGTTGGACTATTAGGTCCTGATTGGGAACTATCATTATTATCATTGAAATGTTGGTGATGTGCGTCCAAAGTGTCCAAAAGGTTATTCTCAGGCACTGTATAAGTCGTTGTCTCATTGGCTGCAATTAATTGCATCTCTTTATTAATAGCAATGCTTTTGCTTTCTTTTCCATTCTCGACATCGATTAGAATCCAATCTTCGTCGATATCCGTTTGAACCAAATCATTAATATTAAATAAGTTTTCATTATTTACATTTTGATCGTTTTCAATACCAAATACATAGTGTGCAAAACGAAACATATCTTTATTTATTAAGAGGTTTATTATTATTATTTATAATGAGTTTATATTAAATATTATAAGTTATTACGAAATATGGAAGTGTTTGGTTAGCAAATTGTGTCAAACGATTGGGCAATAAATTAAAAAATTTCACTTTTCCTGTTTTGTGGGCTGTGATGAGCGTTGCGTTCGAGTTATATTTGATTAGTCTTTAGTTGAAATTACTTTACAATCAGTTTTAGCAATGAATTCAATGTAACCTAAATTTGGTTCAATTCAAACTATAATCAAAACTGTTTATAATTTTATAGATATTTATAAATAATTACTTAAAACTGTTGAGATAAATAAAAGTTTATAATAGATAATAATAATTAAATAACATAAGAAATGGTGAATTTGAGTGAATGTTGACCTTCACGATCAGCTGGCAATCAAATGTCAAACTGGTTTAGAGACTCACAAATATATACAATATTCTTAAGTTATAGTTTTCCTTCCCTTAGTAACAGCTGTAATGCTTTCTCTATATATTTACTACCGTTTCATTCAATACACTATTTCTATAGTACTCATAATTTTTGTTTTGTGTCAAATGGTTTATCTTTCACTCATATGAAAGGCGTTTCCCCTCTTTATTAAATATCAACTAAAATATATTTATTAATTTAATTAATAAATAAGACAATTAAGAGAATTAATACCTTTAATGATGAATTGAATCAGTGATGACGAGGCAGTACTGACTTTTGGCTTTTTTGAGCGATTGATAGTTTTACTAAAACTATAAGCATATGATAGTTTACATTCAATGTTTTGCACTGTTTTGACGTTATGTTTTTGAGGACGTTTACAAACGTTCACAATTCTACGCAACCAAAGCCTTATTTTTATTCTAGTCATACCTGACATGTGCAAAGGGGTGGGTCTGCTATGGGTGTAAACCCCCCCAACATTTACACATTTTGAGTGTTTGGTCCCCTATTTAATGGAATTTCAAAAATTAGTTCTTATTAAACCCTTTGCTTTTTTACAAAAATGAAATAATTAGTTAGATTTTCTAAAATTGATTATTTTGTCACTATATAAGTCCAAATTTGAGATTATGTAAATTTATGAAAATTTTCCAACTTTCAAAAACGGTAGTCTGAAATTCTGAGAAAATTCTTTTTGAATCCGTTGAGTTTTTGACTTCTAGAATATGGACACAATTCCCCCAAAGTCTTGCCCACGACTGACTCGTACTCAAATGCATTGAATGCATGCACAGTCTGAGTGGCTTTGCGTTGAATGCGTTGTAAAGTCTATAGGACTGAAATGTTGAATCTGTTTTTTGATACGCTTAAAATACGTTAAGAGTATATTTGAATTGCATCATAAAAAGCTATATTTATCAATAAAATACACTTATCATACGATACATGTACTTTCTCAGAACAAATTAGAGGGACTATTTATAAACAAGTTATATATTGACTATAATTTTGATACTGAATTACGGTTTTCTTATGTTTAAATTTCTAGTTTTTTATTGAGAGCGAAAGTTAGAAAAAGGGAATAAAATGACAATCGATACGAACGCAATAATTAAAGTTGTAACGGATATAATGGGTGAAAGAGAGATTCTGGTGACTGCCAAACAGTCACTTAAGGGAGCTGCTATAACGGGAACATGTTCTTTTGTTGGTGGACTACTAGCGGGTCCAATTGGATTAGCCATTGGTGGAGCTTCAGGTGGTATCGCAGCTGCTTTTATTACTAATGGCACTTTCAAACCAATTCGACAAATACTTAATGAGTTGCCGTATGAGAGACAGAGACAGATCGCTATTGAAATTCAGTCTATTATTAATAAACTCGAAATCAATGATTTGGCAGAATTCACTAAAATTGCTATTTTATGCGCAACAGTCAGTCCTCAAAATATTTTAGTCCAAAAATTTATTCAGGAAAGCATTTCTGTGATTGAGCGACAAATGCTTCTCGAAAATAAAAATAATTCTCTCAATTAGTAATTAAGTGCCAAAAATTTTTCTACTTTAACTTTACATCACTTAAAAGGCTTTTAAATAAGTTATAAATCAATTATTACTCAAAAATATATTCAACATTTTTAAAATGTATGATTCAGTATTTATTGTGATATTAAAGAAAACTTATCATACTTTTTGTTAGCCTTGTATTTAATTTTTCTATTCATTAATTAAAAAAATAATAATATTTTTAAAAAAAATTATTTTTCTTGAATTCGATTAAAGGTTTCTAATGACAACTTATTAAATGGAAACTCAATTAACAACTCAGCATTTTCTTATCAGTAAAACCCCAACAACACTACCTATCAATTACTTTTTCAAGTGTTAATTTTCAGTATTAATTTTGATATAATATTATTGCAATTCAAATATATAGCATATAATGTTTGGTTGAGGTTATAATAATTGCAAATATATTTAGTTAACATTTAAAGTAACGTTTGTTTAAACCTGTTTCAGAAATACCTAATTTAAAATACGAAATAAAGAAAAGGTCAACTGTTTTCCCAATTATGTTAATGAAGGATTTGTTTGAATGCATCCATTTTTGAAAAGGTTTAAACTTTGAAACATTTAAATTGTATAGAAATGAAAAGAATTGATTTATGCATAACTTCATAACTTGGATGATATTTGATTTGAGTAATCATTAACTAATAATTGTTTAACTAAATGAGTTGCATGTTTTGCAGTTCCCCACGAAAGTGTGATCCCATGTCCTCCGTGTCCATAATTATGAACTACTTTTAAATCACTTTTGAGATCGTTTCGCAATATTTCCGTTTCGACTCTAACTGGTTGTCGTTGTGGTCGAAGTCCAACCCATTCAAAGGCCACTTCAGCCTTTTGAAGACTCGGCACTATTTCAGTACATCTCTGCCAAATAGATTGTCTGTCGTATTCTTTTATATTCATATTATAGTCGCCATATTCTTTAATACCTCCAAGAGTTACATAATCTCTGCCCGGAATAACATAAGCGTCGTCTGCGAAGTAGAAGTGTTTAATCCACGGGGCCTTCACTTTAATAGTTTGTCCCCTCACAGCAGTCATTTTCCAATCGTTTACTAAACTTTTAGCATTCAAACCGCTGCAGTTGACAATCACATCATAATTTGCGAGTTCTTCTAATGAATCGAGATGTCTGTGGATAAGACGTCCGCCACTCGTATTGAATCGATTTGTAAGCCATGGCAAGTAATATCGCGGATCAGTTATTATAGTTGTCCAAAAAATCCCGTGTTTGAACCGGTTTGGAAAAAGACTTCGCTCATTATCATTAAACTCTCTGATATCTGGTATTATTTCTGATAATATTTCATTTCTAAGACTATCCCTACTGTATGAACTCATGTGAAATCCAGAAACCAATTGCATTCCACTTTCATTTGCTTCTGAAGACATAACTAATTGCAAGTAACGATTGTAACTATTTTGAGCCCATTCTTTGATTCCTTCTTTTGATGACCCGATATTGGCTTCTGGTCTGAAAAGTCCTCCCGCGCCATAACTAAGAGTCTGCTCAAGAAACTTATCCGCAACTATTGTTACATCAATTGATTGTAGATTTTCTTGAAGACATACAGCCGTGGAAAGCCCGACAACACCCGCCCCCACAACTGCTATTTGAGGTTTTGATGATTTTAATGACATTTTAATTGTTGAATATTCTTAAAACAAAATCGAACATTATTTAATTGAATTGTAATAATACGAGACTTATATTAAGAGCTAAAGTACTTGACTTTTGAAACTGGTTATCTATATTTCAATTTCCCATAATTTGATGTATTTTCAGAATTACGAAAGAGGGACGAAAAGGATGTTATTGCGTTTGCTCAATACAAACATCACTTGAAAAGAGTAATCGCTTAGCAATTTACCAAAACATAAATAATGCATAAAAGCGTTGCAATTATGGCAGAAAGTGAACAGAATTCAAATCCAGATATCGTTTCTCTGGACAAAATCGCCAATAAATTAATAAAAGAAGGATTTTTATTAACAGCACTTGAATTTCACGCAGAATTAATAGAAAGTGGTCGAGAACTTCCCAGACTTAGAGATTTCTTCTCAAATCCGGGAAATTTTGAAAAACAGACGGAAGACTTGGTTTCAGACACGACACCAATTGGTTCTATTGATAATTCGAATTGTGTTTTACCGCGAACTTCTTCGGAACAAACTTTTGATTCTCTCGATTTTACGCGTAATTCTGATGACGGCGAGAGACAAATGGATGAACGAATAGCTGTTCTCGAATTCGAACTGAGGAAAGCCAGAGAAACTATTAAGTCATTGCGCACTAGCCTTACATTGTCTTCAGAATCAGTCTTACCATCAAATATATCAGTGATTAGTTCGCAATCAAATACTAGTTCACCAAAAGACTCATTTAATGACTGTATAAATGCTAAACCGCACGAAATAAGAGCTTTAAATTTTTTAGTGAACGAATATTTAATGGCACATAACTATAAACTGACTTCAATCACATTTTGTGATGAAAATGAAGAACAAGACTTTGAAAGTTGGGATGACGTCGGACTCAATGTTTCGAAACCTCCGGATTTACTCAAACTTTATCGACATTTTTGGTGGAATAGTTCCAGAAACGCATCCGAATTCACTTCTCAAGAGCCCATTGATATGAATTGTTTATCGAATACTTAATTTATTGTTAATTATTTAGTCGAAAGTTTATCATTTCATTCAATACATCTCTTTAAAGATAAATTCATTTTAATGCTCAATAAATAGTTTAATAATTGTACGAAATTTTTATCTCATTCTAAAATTATATCAAATATAATTACTCAATGAATTGATATTTTAAGTGAGTTTAACAAATATTCCGTTTCTATTAATATTCAATAAGTCTTTCCAATTATTCTTTCATTTAAGTAAACTTTTACTACTTTAAGCATATTTTTATTCTCATTATTAAAATTATAAATATCTTAATTGTAAGTTAAATAAAACAACAGATAATTTAATCTTTAAATTTGAGAAAATATTGTCTGATTTGTTCTTAAAAAATGGTAATGAAACTCAATTAAGAGTTTTCAATACTATTTGATTATGAATTTGTCATTCGATCACAAAATAAATTTAAGAATATTTGATTAACTCGTATTAAAACAAAAATGAGTCCATAAATTCTCACTTCATGTCTGTATACAGTTTTGAATTCATGAGTTTAAAAGTTTCGTTTTCATTAAAAAACTGGTATTTATTTATAAGTAGAGATTCATTAATTGCATCAGAGAATCATTTTATATACAACTAAAATATGAATAAATATATCAAAAGTAGTGGATTAAAACTTTTTCAAACTCCACTTCAACCGCATTCAAATTTTCTAAAATTCAATTCCATTCCAATTAATTTATATGAGAAGAGTTTTAAATACATTTATCATAATTTGCTTTTGAAGATATATTTGAAAACTTTGTAATCTCTTAATTAAATTGAATTAAACTTTGAATTAAATTCAGAATTTATTTTTCATTTTCGATATTAAGTAATTTGCTATATATTACAAATGCTTAATTCTTTACTTCCAATTAGTTTCGATCCGCAAAATCAGACCGAAATTCGAAACTTAACATAAGAGTTAGTCATATAACTGATCAACTTATTTAATATATTCATATATTCGTAGACATAATAAATTCTTCAGCAGAATCTTCATCTGCTAAATTGGCTGAAGGTTAAGGTTAAGGATCAGATATCTATACATATATTAATTAAATTACGATCAAAAATTTTATTATCAATAAGACAATTGAATCCCAAGAGTTATTTTTAATGATTTTATTTTATACAATTCAAAAGCAAAATAATGATTTCTATGCTTTATATTTGAATATTGATTTGAACAACATTTACAAATCAAATGCAAAATTGTAGAGCAATTTAATTGAATGATACTTCATATCAAACTCTGTAAACTAAGTAATGCTATTAAGTACTGAACCATTTGAATGTCTGCTTTTTAAGCATTCATTGAGTTCTATTACGCTTCTGTTATCTTCTGCAACAAAATATCTTCTTTTTTATCTATAAATAAATAAATTATAAACTAATTGAGTTATTTTGATTGATAAACTTTGAATACTAACCTTTTTCACTATAATCTTCAAGATGTAATTCAATGAAGACATAGTAAATCCAGGCGCCAATTATGGCTCCAATGTGTGGACCTATTTTTGAGTAAAGAATCAATGATAAATTCTGATGGTTTCAAATTAATTTCACGAATAATACCAATTAGTCCTCCGATGAGCCAATAGGAGCTACCGAGAGGAGTGAACACCTCAGGACCATATCCTACCAGTACAGCAAACACTCTCGCAGATACATCTCTGGCCGGATTCAAAGCTGGTCCACAATTAAGACCAAAAGCCATTACAAGCGCTGCGAGCAATAACATTAATGCTATTGGAATGACTGGTTTCGGGACATTCAAGTTCTTTCCGTCAATGAGACACATAATACCGAATTGTAGTAAAGCAACTGATATTATCTAATTGAATAAATGAATATTTTAAAAAACACCAAATTTTGTGTAGTGGTTCCGAATAATACATAACATTGCTATAGATCACAACCATTAATAGTATTTAATAAGTTTGAAATAGCTCTCAATTGCGTTCTTTGGAAATGATCTCAAATTATTATAATTGCTATAAAAGATGACCGGTTAGAGGGGTTTCATGAACTGCATCTGATTGCGAAGGAAAAGGTATGGAACTGGTGTGCATTGGGTTTAAAATAAGGACCAAACAGATCGACAGAACTGAAGGTGGATTCAGCAGCAGAAAATGTTTTCCTATCATTCAAAATCGCATAAATTTCAAACTTTTTGATTTGGTATAATATAAAGCAATAATTAAATGGATAGTGAAATAATTCATATCTTTATATAAATTAAAAGTACTCGAAATCAGAAGTTGTCTAAAGAGTAGCCGCACTTCCGGGGTTTTAACCACATATGAACCGGAAGGTTAATCCGCAGGTTAGTGGCTAAACGGGTCGACCCGTTCAGCTATACCTCACATATTAGTGATCTTCAAAAATATGATGCACTGATCGGTTTTATTATAGAATGTTTATTACCTGGTCATATAGTGCTCCGAATTCATTCAGATGTTGCGCCGGATGTGAAGTGAGTATTCCAGCAGTACTCGTCTCGTTGAAAAATGCTGACCGAACGCCTCCGTCGAAGACAGTGATCGCAGAATAATGATTAGTGTATGCTATTAAATGTTTTAATTAGTTTAAACCGGAGTCAATGGATACTACATTTTTCAAAATTCAATTCTAATTTAAATGTCGGAATACAAACAAACCTTTTGATAGCCTTCAAAAGGCATATTTCATATAAAAAAGATGAAACTGATTACTAAATATACGATAAAACAAATACGGGTCATAATTATGTCAACTCGAGTTTCAGTTGAATGCACGAAAATAAGAGACAAGAATTGCGATTAAATGTGAACAAAAATTATTAGAATTAAAGGATTAAATACTTCAAAATGTTATCAAAAGCTGGATTCACATGAATAAGCTTTATATTGATAGATAGAACGCTCAACAAAACATTTTAAACTAAATTTAACAATTACTATAAAAGTGAAACCCCTGTGAAAAACTATAAAAAAAATGGTAATACTTTTGAATACTCTAATGTGCTGTTGAGCCAAAATATATTGAATTAAAAGATCGAACGCTCAACAATATATTTTAAATTAGAGTCAATTTAGTATAGAAGCAAAAGATCATTAAAAACCTATTATACAAACCAATGATTTGCAAAAAGTACTTTACTTATATCAAAAGCTTTTCTCTATTAATAAATAGCTTTTAACTATAATTGTCTATTAACAAAAGTGAACTTATAAACCGATATTTATCAGTAGTAGTGCTTTTTCAAATCATTATTATTTATAGGTTTTCAATGATTTTTGACTTTATATTAAAATGTATTGTTGAGCGCTCTTTATATTAATTTGAAGAGATATAATAGTTAATAACAGTTTATAGATTTGCTTTAATACTATACAAAGAACACTTCATTCTTACAAAATATTTCTTCGCTATTAACAAAGAAATGCGGCAGAAATTCCTAAACGAAACCCGAGTTCAAAATTCAAAACTAAGCTCTCAAAGATTCAATTACCAAAACTTTTTATCATTCAAATAGCTTATTATAATTAAATCTAAGTCTGAGCTTATCTTTATAATTATTGTATTTTTTGACCAATAGTTCAAACTTGACTTCATTGAAAGCAAACTCAGAATTTGTATTTCAGGAAAAACAGATTTGAAGCCGAGATTCATTGATTTTTGTTAATATATGAGTTAAGTCTTTTTTAAGATGAAGGTTATCAAAAGGTTTCTTTTTGCATTCCCTTCAATTTATAGAACACTTTTCAAAATAAAAAGGAAAGTAAAGTCTTTGCAATCTATACTTTAATTATATTAAAAAAAACTCTTAATCAACACCCCATGGATTTGCTCAGAAGAAAGTTTCTCTATTTGAAATGAATCAAATCTAAACATACTCTAAATGTCATTTTTATCACGAAGTTATTAAAGTATGTCAAAGAAGTTTATAAGTGTTTAGAAAATAAGATGTTTATAAAGCTATTATTAACTAAAACTTATTTTTTCTCCGAGTTTTTCTTCGCCGACTTTTGAGCTTATTTACTAAAATCAAAAAACAATCTTTCCTTTTCATATTGATTCAAATTCAGAATTATTCAACAATCACATAACAAGTATGAACTTCAATAATAGAGCCCTTAATAGATACCTAAAATTGTTGCTACAAATCCTCCCAAATATTGAGCAATCATATAATGAGGAACTTTCCTAATGAAAAATAAAAATCATTCAAATTTTGAGAATGAGAAAATTTAAATCTGTAAAGAAAAATACTTCAGAAACATTTATCGGAAATTTACATTCAGACAGTTTT
>JAQFXV010002225.1:0-10930 GCA_034694065.1 Camisia spinifer
CTTAACCTTTTTTCAAACTTATGAAATCCAAATCTTGACAATCAACGTCAAGATTCGGGTCTACTCTTGATTCTTGATCAGTAGTCTAAAATCTTGTAAATCAAGACCAAATCTTGACAGGTGACAGCCCTAAATAGGAGGGAAAATTTCTGCATCAGCCATAAGACTCAATCACTCATAAATTTTATGTATGACGCAAAAGTTTATTTTATATTAATAATGATATAGAATTTAGTTAATTTAAAATATCAAATAAAACTTTTTTAAATTTTTTTTACAGATTTTATAATATAATGTCAAAAACTCTACCTTAAACTTGGTTTATGTATCAGAAATCACTTATTTATGAATGAATTTAGTAATTTAATAAAGCACTCTCCTTTTTAATATCAAATACAGAAGAAAATATTGAAAATTTTTAATTTCATTTGAACATCTGTTTTCATTCTATATTAGATGCAATCATAAATTAATCATTTATTTAATTAAATATTAATATAATTCTGGGAAACGAAATGTTAAAAATAACATTTTTAATATTTTTTATAATTGCCGCTGAATGTATTTCCGAACATACTATCTGTCAAAGATTTTGCCGAGGATTGAAAAAGTGCCGAACCTGTAGGAATATATGTGAAAATGATATAGAAAACCCTAAAAGAAGTTATGTTCAATCACCTCTTTGTGGGTTAATTAACTTCAACGGAAATACAAATAAATGCCAAATCTTTTGCCCTCAAGTCTTAGCTCTATTTGAGATATTTTCTCAGAAATTGTCAAAGTTTATTTCATTTATTTATTTATCTCAGAAGTTTTTATTGAATTCCATGCTTTATTAAACGTAAATAAAAAAATATGAAACATGATTTACTGTTTTAATTCAAGGAAAGGCTAAACCTACAATAATTTATCAGTAGATTTGATTATTACTTATGGAAGGATGACATTACTCTCATAAAAACATTTAAGTGACCCAATTGAGTATTTGATTGAAAACAATTCTTTTAAAGTCAACAGTATTTGCTTACCGGAAATTGATTCTGATCCAAAAGATGAAGCTTATCTCGCCGGTTGGGGTCTGAAAAATCATGTCGTCAATAAAACATCTGACAAATTGAAAAAGATAAAAATGCCTATTCTGGAAAGAAACAGGTTCAGTAAAATTTGGAATGAATGTGACAAGCCAGAAGGGTATTTAATTAATCAGACAATTTATGAAAGTTTGATATGCACAATAGGCAGTACGAGACCAGGAATATTGAATCCAAACGATTATAGTGGACCCTATAAGGTAGAAATCTAGATTATCCCGATTAATATATATTATGTGTTCAATTTCATTTCTAAGCTCATCAATACATAAGGGGTTCGTAATATCGTTAATTCAGTTAATTTAGTTATATCTAAATATAAAATAGCTTCTCAAAATCATATCGGTAATTTGTTGAACAATTCAAAATGAAAATATCTATTTTAAGGTGATTTTACATTTAGCCAGATGTCAATCACGATTAGCTTTTTATGATTATATTGATTTATTTTTGAATGAAATTTAAAATCAATTCATCGAAAATATTAATACATTTAGGGTGATTCTGGAACACCATTGGTCCAATTTCAGGATGGAAGAGCATAAGTCATCAGAATAACCAGTATTATTGGGTTCCCTTCGAAAAGCAACCCCACAATTGTTTATTCACGAGTTTCAAAATATATCAAATGGATAGAACAGAATATTAAACTAAATTATTATTAATATAAATTAAGTGCTTTATATTTCATTGAGAAAAGTGATTTGAAATAAAATTTGTCAAAATTTATCAAAATTAATTTAAATAAAACATGATGATTGAATTTATAGAAAAATTTAGTATGAGCCCTCTACTTTTGAAAATAACTATTTCTGCTTTTGATAAAACATCTAAAACACTTTATCTTAGTTCTCAGTAATGTATTAGTCTGAACTAATATCAATTTCATTAGGTGTTCTAATTTCATGGAAATCATATCTCATAATTTGCAAATCTAAGTTTTCTTGTTATTTTTTGTAACAAAATTTCATAAGAATATGTGTCTAATTATTTGTGTAATAGGATATGTTTAGAAGCAGAAAACAATGGTGTCATTAATGATAAATTTTCAATTAAATATCTCAATGATTTAGTACTAGACTGTTCTTCCTTTACATTTGAAGCTAAAACTGAGAGAAGATTACGAAAAATAAGAGGCCTTGAATTAATTATTCATAAGTATCAGTCTGTATACAAACACTTTAATAGATATATTATATTTTCCGCTGTTGTCAACATACACAACAAAGTACTTTTTCGGAAGTTGGAGTCCTTGAATTAATTATGTATAAGTATCAGTCTGTATACAAACACTATCATAGATATTTTTCGTTGTTGAAATAATACACAACAAAGTACTTTTTTGTTAGGTGGGGTCTAGAAGGTGATATTCAAGCGAAGGGATCAAAATTCATCATTTTTTATAAGGAAATTTTTCCAAAATATTTTATTTTATATTTAATTCATCATATATTATTTGAGAATAATTCATTATCTTGAAAACTCTCGGAAGTTTTTGTTTGAATTATCTCAAATTTTCATCGAAAATTCCACTGAAAATAAAAAAAATTTCAAAAATTCTTGGAATAATCCGCTTTAATGCTATGAAGGTATCGCTAAAACCACATTCGACCCTTCATTATATTTGTTTAGAATTGAAGTTAGTTATAATAAAAAAAATATTTCAATAGTTATGAATAACTGTTTTAACCAGGAATTGCAAAAGTTCTATTTGACAGGGGTATATTTTTTATCCAAGTCCTGGCCCATTATTAGGGATAGGAAGAATACATCGGCCGGGGATATTTTTAATGTTTTTCCCAGAGAGAATATGTTTCCTAATTCACAGGGAGGAATTATTTTCCAAATTGTACCCTATCTTGGGCCTTCATTCCGAAAAAATAATATAAGTATGAAATTGTTATTGATTTTAAGTCTCAATGATGAGCTATTCATTCCTATATTCTTGTTGGCAAGTTTTAGATATCTGATGACTTATTCTTGGGTTGCTTTTCATATGTGCTATTCTTTAAATTCTGTGGTCGTTAAGTTTCGTTCATTAAGTTTTATTCAAATACAAATATTCGTACAATTATTTAATTTTATATTTGAAGGTATATTATAATTTTAAAGATAAAGTCAAAGCTAAGTTATATGACTTGAACTAGAATTGAGCAATTTTCATTCATTTTTGCTGTTGAATAAAGAGGAAAATTATACAAGTAATAAATGATGAAAATGGAATTTAAATATTTGACTTATCTCATGAAAATTATTTTTAAACTTTCATGTTTTATTGGCTTAATCTATCAAATCATTGATATAATACATTCATATTTTGAATTTAACTTTGATGTTGAACTCAATAATGATGGCTTCTATGAAACTAATTTACTTCAAATTACTCTCTGTTTGAATAAAAAATTTTACTGGAATAAAAACCATAAAAGGGTTACGAAAAAAATATCACAAAATTGCAGGAAATATTTGATTCCTAATTAAATCTAACAGAAAAATTAAATTGTTTACTGAATTTGAAAAATGAAAAAAAAATTGAAATATTTGCTGAATTGCACAGCTTTGGGAACAGTTGCGGAATAGATGAGTAAATTTGAAGAATTAGGAAAATGTTTTACATTTTTCAGTCGGAATCGATTAAAAGACGAATTTAGAAATTTGAAAATAGATGTTTCAAGTTTAATTAATTTTGAACTTTCATACAGAAAACTTGGCAGAATTGGAAATTTAGATCCATTTTACATAAGTGTTAATCTTTCTCCATCAGAACTCATACCTAAATTTCTGAACTTTATTCCTATTGATTCAGTGAGATCAAATATTATTAGATTTACTAAAAATAGTATTATCCAAAAACTTGAGTGGCCGTATAGTACAGATTGTTATAAATTTGATGAGAATTTCTTAATAAATTGGCAGATTAATAAATACGACAATTGCATTAATTCATGTATTCATGATTCATGCATAAGTCATCTAAATAAGGAGATTAATTGTTTGAATAAAAAAGTTATTTCGAGAATAAACTGGATTAACTAGATATTGAATATGATGAAGTTAAATTTTGTGAAACTGATTTAAATCTTAATGAAACCTTCTATTCTGATAAAATTAAAGAGAAATGTTCTAAAGTATGCCATCAGGATTGTATAATCGAACTTATCAAATATGAACATATTGAAGACACATTTAATATACTAGACCGGAAATTAACTATAACTTTGAAATTGGAAAATTCTAATTATTTTCGTTATGTATTATATCCAAAACTATCATTCACTGGCTATGCTTCTAATTTAGGTTCAATGATGTCAATGTGGTTTGGAATTGCAATCATTGATATTCATAAAGTTATTGAGCAATTCTTGATTATTTCTTCATTGATTTCAAGAAAATTTGTTTCCTTATTGAGAATGATAAAATTTTCTAAAGTTTTTACAAGCTGCAAATGTATTATAATATTTACGGTTCTTATTAATTCATTTGAATTATTATATCTAAAATTTCGTAGAATTAAATGGAAACTCGCACTCAAAATAGTATCCGTTCTATGTTTAATATATCAGTCAATCGATATGACAATTGAATATTTACACTTTGATACAGCCACAGATATTAAATGGAAAGATTATATTGTGAATGGTAGTTATGTGAATCCACTAGCTTTCTCATTTTGTGAAAGAAAAGATAGCTTTATCGGGTTTTATCATAATTTGTTAAATTTAAAGAAAAATTCATTATCGAATATAACATTTTTTGGTGAAATGAGTTTGACAATATTCAATGGTTTATTCAATAATAAAACTCAATTGGCGAAATTCATTTTTCCAAATGATTTAATAAACTCCTACGATTTTACCAACTTATTTTATATTTGTGCTTTTTATATTGCTAAAAATAAGTCTATCTGTTTCACAACAGCTAAAGATTTCGGGAATAAATATAAAAAGATTTTAAGAAAGCAAATTTATGTTTCTGAATATCTTAAGCTAATTGATTCAAGTTTTGCTACTATTAAATGCAATATAAATGGCCGCAGGAATTGTACAGATCTGTACACTACATAGTGATTATATTTTCGTTGATACACTTATTAAAACCCCCAATCGAAGTAATAACTGTGCTTAAATAAGTCATGAACATACAATTTGTTTTCTTTCAAAGTTTCAAAAAATAATATAATTTTCAGTGATTAAGTTTCAATGTCATAGAAGTATTTTAGTAGCCAGTGATGTACACGCTCGGCGCTAACAGTTTGTGAAATGAAATTCGAATAAAACATTTTGATTTATCGTTCAAAAAAGAAATTTTCCAAAAATGAGATTCATTTCTAAGACTGTAAAATATTTTTTTAGAAAATTATCACTATTTATAACAAAAGATAGTATAAACCGATTGGTATCACACGTAAATAATGATATATTTTTTAATTCGATAAAATTTCGAGTAGTATCATTTAATCTATAAGTTTATTTTTAGTACAGGTACTCTTTTTTTATTATAGAGTTCGATAAGAAAACTTTTATTCTTCTTTTCAATGGGGTTCAACTAGAAAAATCTTCTTATAATGATGCAGTCTCAATGATTTAAAAAAAATAATTAAACTCAATCCTTGGTTCTATCCTCACACGTTAAATATAAATTTAATCATAAGAACAAATTAACAATAAATATAAAAAAATTTAATGACATTTAAATTGAATGCTTTCAATGAAGATAAAGTGAAAGGTGGTTGGAATCATACTGTACAATGAGAGTAAATATTATCTATTTTCATGAGAACAAATAGAATGAAATTGAAAATATGATTATTTTTTTTATCAATGCAGTGAAATGAAGGAATGAAACATAATAATGCAGATGTAGTTCATGAAAATGATATTAAATGATATTTGATCATTAGAACTTATCAGCCCCATTACACAACAATTCAATTAAGTAGTTTGAGACCCATTTTGCAAATAAACTTAAATGGAAATATCGATTTCCATAGCATTTTGTTTAAAAGGAAAATTTCTTCGAAATGTATTAATTTTCACATAATATAATGGCATGACATAAATGAAATGTTATTTAAGTCATAACAAAGATGAGATAAAAAAATTTTGATGAATGTCTAATGAAAATTTTGTTGAGAAATTTATCACAAAAATTTTCAAATATAATTAATAGATCTATTTATCTGTTAACAGCTCAATAGTTCTATGAATATTCCGGATAAAATGGAGTCAATGAAAATGAATTCAAAAAATTTATTAATTTTCATCAAAATTGTTTTCAAAATGCTTTGTTTTATTGTATTATTAATACAAGTCATTGATATAACGCATTCATATTTCGAATTTCTATTCGATGTTAAGCTGGATATTATTGATAAAAATGAATTCAACTTACCGTCAATTACTATTTGTTTGAACAGTAATTATTATTGGAATAAAAATCAGAATGACAAGTTTGGTAAAAATAGAACCAAATTCCATCAAATTTTTGACTCATCTATAAATCTTACAGAAATATTAGATTGTTCTGCATATTTGACTTCTGAGAATAAATCAAAATACAGGTATTTATTAAACTGCTCACAAATTACAACTGTTTCAGAATACATGAGTAATATTGAAGAATTAGGAAAATGTTACACATATTTTACTTCAAATCAAATGAAAAATGAATCAGTGAGTTTCAAAATGGATGATTCAAGTTATGTAAAGTTCGAAATTACACTTGAAAAAATTCGACAGATCAATAATTTTGAGACTCTTTACTTGAAAGTAAATCCTTCTCAATCAGTATTTTCTACTGGACTTATGAATTTAATACCGATTTATGTAATGAATAGAACAAATATTAAAAATATCAGATTTTCTAGAACTGTAATTCTTGCCCTCGAGTGGCCCTATAGAACAGACTGTTATAATTATCTGTTGAATCAAATTAATAATACATTTGAAGATTGCCTAAATTTATGTTTATTCAAACAAATTTATCATAAACGGAACTGTTTATTCCATAAGGAGATCAAGCGATTAAACATTTTACTGGATAATCAACTTGAAAAAATCGAAATATGTGATCAAAGTCATAATTATAAAAACATTAATGAAAGCATAAATTATGATAAGATAGCTTTAAAATGTTCGAAAATATGTCATCAGAATTGTATTACAGAGCTTATAAGCTATAAATATGATCTATTCTATGGGAAACAGGGAAATAAATCACAAGTTAGTCTGAGAATAGATAATTCTCATACATTTAGGTATCAATTATTTCCAAAACTTTCATTTATAAGTTATGCATCGAAAATGGGTTCAGTAATATCAATGTGGTTTGGATTTGCAATTATTGATACTCATAAAATCATTGAAATATTATTAAATATTCTAACAATTATTTGTAAAAAATTCATTTCATTAATACATTTAATAAAAGGTTTCCCCATATTTGCGAATTGTGTGCATACTCTCGTGTTATTCTTTCGTAACAATTCAATCAGATTATTAATCTTGAAAATACGTAAAATCAAATGGAAAAATGCTATCAAAATTATTACTATCATTTGTTTAGCTTATCAGACAATCCAAATGACTTTAGAATATTTCAATTTTGAAGTGAAAACTGATGTTGAATGGGATTACTATATAAAAAACCAAAGTTATGTTAATCCACCCGCTTTCTCATTTTGCACGAAAAAAATTTATTTGAATGACAGTTTGAGTTTAAAGAGCAAGAGATGGCCTAGAGTATTTTTTAAGAATGTATCATTTTCTGGTGGAATGAACTTATCAATGTTCAATAGTCTATTTAATCATGAAAAAGGGTTTGCAAGATTTATAATTAAAAATGAACTTATTAAATACGATGATATTGATCATATATTCAATATTTGTGGATTTATATATCGTCGATATCTATGTTTTGCAACTGAAAAAAGTTTCAAACATATTTTTGAAAAACAGAGAACTGTTTCTGAATATCTTAATCTAATCGATATTTCAATGGATCGAATTTACTGTAGTATAAATCAAAAAGAGAATTGTAAACTTGCTGGTGATTTGGTTACAAGTCATGGAATGGGAAAGAATTGTTTCACATTCATGAGTAGATTAGGCGGAACTTCGAATGGAGATTCATTTATAAATAGTTTCGATTTTAATGGTTTAGGAATTCCGTATTGCTATATTCATGACTCAAATCAATTACCATCATTTCCTTTGAACAAAATTATTCCAATAGATTGGAGGCAAAATGTTTATGATAAAACTGTTTTAAAACGTTTACCACCACCTTATGAAACAAATTGTCAGAACTATAGCGGATCAATTAGATCACAACAACAATGCTTAAATGATGTCAGGGAAAAATTATTAATAAACAATGGTTGTTTGCCTAAAAATCATGAATTGTTCACTCACGTTATAATAAATAGTAATTATAGTAAATTCAGACTCAGATTTTGTACTGTAAATGAAATGAATATTTTGAATATCAATCATTCAAGTGGAAATTGCCGGAAAACATGCTATGAAGAAATATACGACGCTATAATGATGGATATTGGCAAAAATAGTCTATCAACAAAAAATTTTATTATAATCAATTCCAGTCCAAAATTACTTCTCATAAATTATTTGGTAAATTTAGGAGGCCTCATTGGTTTATGGCATGGAATATCGCTTTCAGATGTGAAAAATTCGCTTTTGAGTATATTTGTGAGAAATTTTTCTAGAAAATTTGAATTTAATTGCGGTCATTTGATGAATTTAAAATTATTGATGGTAAAATTCCAATTCCATAAAATAAAAGTAAGTTTGTCTAAAATACAGATTAAATATTCTTTATATTCTTCTCTATATTATTTATGTTTATATATAAGCAAATGCCCTCTTTGAATGTGAGATCTAGCTAGCGAGAGTTAATAGGATGACAGGAAAAACACACAGTTTTCGAAGAAATTTATCTACAATTTTTCCAAAATATTCAAAAATATTTGAATTTCATCAGAATAGTTATTAACGAAAAATATCTTAAATCAATTGTACATTGCTTCTATGCACATTGATCGAAACCCCTGTAACCAAAGACGAGTCATTTTAAATCGAGAGATCTAATTGAGTTCTTTATTGCTCCTCTGGGCACAAAATGATTTGACTAGTGAGTACAAAGTAAGTCATACGTGGGAGCAAATGTTTCAATAAGTTTTGGGCATTTTTATGATATGAGATCATTATCATAGCAAAGATTTATTTTATTGTTTTGTGAAAATCCCCATTCGACTCATTAGTAAAGTAGATTTATTGAAAAGGCCAAAAAATAATATTAAAAATGTTAATACTCAAGCTCACGTGTCTAACCGCTTGTCAAATCGTTTTGTGCCTCGAAGAACAATATTTCAACTTAGAAGGGAAATGTTTTTTAACGCACCTCTAATATAAATTCAATATATGCATAAATTTGGAGCATAATATGGGACCATTTCAAAAATATATTCAACCCCCCCCCCCAATGACCTTTGACCTAACTTTTATTCAATTTTTGACATTTCAATTTACAAGCTGTAAATTGTAATTTTATATGCATTGCAAATGCAATCGATTTTTCTGTATTTGATATCAATCAATGTTTATATTCGTTGAAAACAATACAGTTCTTGAATTCAAATAAAAGATGCTATAAATAAAAAATATCCAAAATAGACTTGTTAATTATGAAAAATATATTTATTTATTATTTTATAATACTAATCAACCATTTTATAGAAGAAAAATTATAAATGATTCAGATTTGTGCCAAATAAATCCAATCAATTGAATCAAATTGACTTTTCTTTTCTTTAGTGAGCTGTAAATTTTTCATTAAATATGAAAATTGACTGATATCTGAAACAGAAAAATCCGCATTCAATTGCAATGCATATAAAAATTCAATTTACAGCTTGTAAATGGAAATATTATGAATTGAATAAAATTAAGGTCAAAGGTCATTGGGGCTTTTTAAACACAATTTATGAATGGTCTCATATTATACTCTAAATTCATGTATCTATTGAATTTATATGAGAGGTGCGTTAAAAAACTTTTCCCTTCTTAGTAAATGCGCTTTTAACTCAAAAAGTACTCTTTTGAAGAATCCTCACAATTAAAGGGACCAAAACTAATAGATGAAAAAACTTTTGCATTAGTCATCTAACCTTTGGGTGTTAAAAACTCAAAATTTTCATGACTAATACAAAAGTTTATTACACCTTCTGAATAACCCATTGAGAAATTTTAATATTATTTTGAACTTCAAATTCAACGATAAAAAAAACAGTAACAAAGTTTCATTACTAAACGTTATTCAATTCATATCTTACGATAAGATAACCTAATGACTTGATTCTTACTCATATTCTGTCTTTAAGTTAAAAAATTTTAAAAGCCTTTTTATTTTGAGGCTTCAAAAGAGTACTTTTTGAGCTAAAAGGCTCAAATGTACTAAATGAGAGATCTTTCGATTAAGAATATTATATGACTAAGACTTAGGTATGACGAACAGATTCAAGCATTCTTCTTCAATGTTTTCATACATGAAAAACTCACGAGTTTATTTTAAATCATTCCTTTGCTAAAAATATTTATTATTCCAAAATTGTTAGAAATTTTTGTGTAACATTTTGAGAATTTAAACAAAAATGTCCCGAAAGCCAAGTAAGGTTCTTCCCCTCTCCCTTCTTATTATATGTCTGTCTCTCTTTTGCTCTATTTATAAATAAAAATACTAATCATTGGAATTTTTCAGCATATATTTTTGGTCATCCTCATTATTTCATTGACTATGGAATCCATTTCAGTGACTAAAAA
>JAQFXV010002226.1:0-10927 GCA_034694065.1 Camisia spinifer
ATTACAATTGAATGCATTATCACATAAACAATCAATTGGTGAAAGTTTGGACACAACTAATACTCAATTAAGTACTGATAAAGCCAATGATAATGTGGTTGAAAGTGAAGTAAAAGTTGATAATGAAGACAATGAGAGTAATAATAAATCAGTTTCTGAAGAAGACAACAAAAAATCTGCGAAATATAAGAATAAGAAGTTTAACAAAAGGAAGTCTTCGACAAAAGAAATCAAATTTCCGATTGAAATAAAGGCAGAACTGATTGATAGTATTTTAACAATAGTTAAGAGTTCTATTGGTCTGACTTTACATATAAATGACTTATTTATTGATGAATTGATTAAAGCTATGAATGAATTGAAGCCTAACTGGAAATCAGATGAAAAAATTGACGCATATTTTAATATATTATTACCTTTTGTTAAACTAATGGCTTTGTCTGATGACAATCGAGTCAGAGATAGTGTTAAACAAAACATTTTTATTAAGCTTAAGAATGAAGTCATTGTCAGCGAATCTATTGATTTTCGAAAACAGATTCTGCAAAAGTTTGTCGAAGGAATGCTTTCCATCGGAGGTGTGGAAGAAATTGGTAGAAAAAATCGTGATTTAATCTATAATATTTTGGAAGTTTTCAAATCAAAGTTAACTCTTTTGAGTTCTAGTAATGAGAATAAAAGCGTAAAGAAGAGGAAAATTGTTACTAAATCTGGAAATAGAAAGAAAGTTAAGTATGAGTTGACGTCTGCCTCACCTTTTGTCAGATCTATTGTTCCCATTCCTGTCATTTGAATGCTATTCATATCATAAGTATTTTGTTCGGAATATAAGTAAGAGTTTTATTAATATTTGTTTTAAAGAATATTAAGAATACCTTTTGATTAATGTATTCGCAGATTAAGAGATTCAAAGATATATTTGAGCTTAAGTTTAATTTCTTTATAAACTTTTGTAACTTTACTTTAATTCTGATTTAATATTAAATTGAAATCAATTTATTTTATTGTATGAAAAACTCTCGATTTAATAAACTTTTTGAATAAAACTTTCTATTGATTTCTTTTCGAATTAAACTGTGAGTAAAAATACTTCAAAAATACTTCTAATTCCATATTAAAAGGCTTATAAAAAAGATTTATAACTTTATTTATTTATAATTTAATGAGAAAAATACAAGAAAAACTAGCATTAATTGGGAAAATATGAGATCTTTAAACGAATTCCGTTTAAAAGAAATTAGTAATGAATTAAATACAGAATGTATCTAAAGATCGCATTAAATTTATTTAAGAAAAAGGGAAGAATTGCTGATTAATGTTAAATATTCAATGAATTCGAGATAATTCTTCAACAATTTTAATCAAGTCGTCAACAGTGGCCTCTCTTTTCATACCACTCCCGTCGGGATCGATCTGAAGATTGATTTAAATAATTAAAAATATTAAATAAATTGAGTAAAACTTTAAAACTATTAAAAATACCATTAAATCTTTGACCGCTTCTTGCATTTTATCACGACTTAAATCTAAAAACGACTCAATAAGATCTCCATCAATAAAACCAAAGGAGGCCTCAGTTTTTCTCTCAGTACTAAACGCTCGCCAAAAGTCATGTTCTATTTTACCGACAGATTTGATAACTTTGTTGAGTCTCGACTGGAAATCACGTAAAAAACTAAAGTATTCTTGAGGTAATTGAGCGACAAGTCCTTCAAATTACAAACAATAGAAAAGTTATCAAAAGTAATTCAATGAAAATGTAATATTTGATTACCAATAGCTCCAGATATAGTTCCAAACAAGACAGGAGTGCCTTGAATTGGTGTTGCGATCTCTCCCGGATGTTGCATAACAAGCGAGCCGTGTCTCATAATCCCTATATATTCTCCGACATGATAGAGACCAACTTCTTGTAAGTGTTGACGCTCTTCATCAGTAGTGGCGGCGCTTCAAAGGCAAAAAAACACAAGTGTTTAAAATACAAACTTAAAATAGCGTTAAAAACATAATATATTTTAATAAAACGATCAGAAATAATCTTTAAATCTTCACTGAATTATAATCTAGCGATAGATCAGTTGGGGAAAGAAGTATTTTTCATCATTTTTATGGTTAAATACATTAAAAGTGATATTAATATAATAAATAACTCAATAGTTACCTATCTTTTTGACAGACAAACATATTAAACGAATTCTCAGCCCCTAAAAAGGTGTCGTCATCGAGAATCTCAACAGCTGTCATCCAATTGGGCTGAAAATCACGAGCAATTTCTTCAAAATTTCCTTCTAATGGCTTATAAGATAATAAAGTCATAGATCTCATAAGATCTCCAATTAAAATAAAGTCTCCCTTTGTTTTCAAATAAAGAGCAATAATAGTATTAAAATAAGAGCATTCGTTATGAAGATCTCTCTGTGGCGTCCATTCAAAGAGACGAACAGTTGAATTAATTCCAGCCAATAGTTTGCCATTAAACTCAACGAGAGTATAGGGCGCGCCTTTGATCTCCTTTTCCGCCACTTGTTGTAACTTTCCTTCTGATAAGTGAAAGACTATAATTCTGCCCAACTTTGGTTCGGGTTCGTCGGGATTCACAAAACACGTGCCGACGATATAATAAGCTATCGGATCATCACCTGAATTGTTAAAGACATGATTTAATAATAGTATGCGATCTTCAAATGTTTTAAATATAATTAAAAGCATGAAATCTATTATTGATTACCGATTTTGGCAGATATGACACTCAGAGCATACTCATTGACCATGAATTGATGCGCGTGAAGAACTTCGAACGTGTGCTGATCTATAACTAACAGATGATGAACTTCGACCTCAAGTCCGGGTTGTTCTAAGTTTGAAACATTACCGGGTTTTACGATTGTTGGTATTGATGAAGAATATGTTATATTTTGAGCTTTAAAACAAAACAATAAAATAGTTACACATTTGAGAGAACAAAAGAACTTATAATAAAACAAAAGCATTTATAAATCAGAAATTTTTAAGTCATCACAAAGTCATAAATCTAGCGAATGATATGTCGGGGAAAGAATTTTTCATCATATTTATAGTTAGGATTAATAAAATAAATGGATTAAAAGATGTAATACCTGTACAGCTGGCGCTGTTTCGAATGGGAACCAAACCATCTTCTCCTTGAATATCATGTCTCATAGTTATAACACCAAAGGTTTGTGTCGACTCTTGATATGATATTCTTCGGGGAGATTCTCTCAAATGAACAGTTCTTATATGTAATTTCTGTATTTCATCTATTTGTCCGATCAATAGCTGTGAATCACTCGCAAGAGCTAAAGATTCTCTAAAAGCGTCCGAATTTAGTGGACACATATGATTGACTTCTTTGAGGTTAACGTTAGAAAATACTAACTTATTATTACTCGAATAGATAACTGTCGGCCGATCAGAACAGGCGAATATGTTTGTTGTCGATGAGGAGGAAAATGTTTTAAGTACTGTCGGCTGTGTTCCTAATGTCACTTTTTTACGGTCTGATAAATAGCCTGATTGTGGGTTTAGTGAGAAGTAATATAAAGATCCGTCGCCTAATGCTGTCAACAGATAGTATGACTGTTCAAAGTTTGCCACTAATATTGAACGCGGGATTATTTCTCCGCCAAGACTTTCTTTATGCATTTCAATCAAATCAGGCAAATGTATTAATCTGTTTATTTCAAATAAATCCATTTAGTTATTCTTTATTTTTAAGTTCAATCATAAAGTAGTCATTAATTACAAATATAAATCTATTCAATAAAGAGGAAAAAACAAAATTAATGCTGCGCTCAGTTAAGACTTTGAAGTCTAGACTATTAGGCTTACTCTTCATGTCTAAAGAAATTCTTTAGACATACCCTCAGAACTCCGAAAGGAGTGCCGCAGAAGAGAAAAATATGAGAAAATTCGATTTTCAAACTAGATTTTATCTAAATTAAGCTCTAATTTAACAGAATTATTGGAGAAAATTTGTTAAACTTGAATTTAAAATGTTGAGAAGGGCTATAAAAATGCCTTTTTGCCGGACCATCACTTGCAGATCACTGGATTAGATATTTAGACTTAAATTAGTTTTTAATTTAAATGTTTTACTGAACTGCTCGTATTTTGAACACTCAAATTAACAAACAATTCAAAAATCTATTACAAAAGTCTAAAACAGCTCAACATTACTAAGTTTTATAACAAATAATGCTATAAATTCAAGTTTTGTAATTTCACATTTTTTATTCAGATCTAAAACTCCAAAATTGCTTTGGATTTTAGAGAAGGATTTGAGATTTGTTGGACTTTTTAGCCCAAGCTTGAAAAGTCTAAAGTCCAAGTCTTATGTCTAAAACAGCGCAGCATTAAACCAAATTCTCTTTAAATTAAACTAATAATAAAATCAATAGATTCAATACCTGACAGATATATCAGTCCATAAGCCGACAGCACATAAAGAGCTCTTATCACCAGACAATGGATTAATATCGAGACACGCGATTTCAAACTCCATTTGAGTCTTCTTAACAAGTCTGATATCGTCATGAATTTCTAAATAATAGAGTTCATTACGAGCCGCACAAACAATCTGTGATGTATTGCTAGAAACAACTGAAATATTCTTCTCAGGCGTCCATTCGTGACACAATTGTTTAGTATTAGTAGAAACAAGTCTTATATTAGTTGCGGTCACCTGTAGTAGAAGATCGTCTCTAACATTACCGCAAAAGAGAGTCTGTTGTGTTGTGTCAAATCCGGGTAAATCTGTTTCTTCTACTTCTTCACCGGTAAGCATTAGTACTTTGGTTTGACCCACAAATGATAGGACTATTATATTATCGAGTGTTGAGTTGACTCTTAGCTGCCAAACACCTTTAATTCCCGGTAAATCAATGGTCGCCTGTTCTTGAATACCGATTCCATTTCGTATTATACGAAGTGAGCCTTTTGTATCAATTACTCATTAGTATTGCATTGGATTATAAGTTAGTTATTATTATATCGAATATTTTATGCATTATTTACTATTAAATGTTCGAAATGTAAGTAAAACCTGAAAATTATGATTTATAGTCTGCCAGATGTGTACTTATTGTGTTTTCTTACAAACATTCAAACAATCATACGATGAGATAATTATTTTCAGTGCTTTTATCATTAGTTTTGATAAATGTTTTAATGACTATAAATTATAATAAATATTAAACGAATAGTTATTGTAAATAAACTTAATTAAAAATGTGAAAAAAACTAAAATTCTAATGAAATATTGAAAGATTAGTTCAAATTAAGATATTTATAATGTATTTATAATTACTTCGAAAACGAGACTCAAAGTAATGAAATAACTAATAATAATAAAAAGCTTTTCAAAAATGAATCTGAAAAAAGATATAAATTAAAAGAATGATTGAAACCTTCTTTATAAGCTCCGGAACAAGTGATGAGTTGTCCCTGTCCTTGACGGTCAAGATCAACAACAATCATATCAACAATAGGTCCTAAATTAGTAAACGTTTCCATAATCTCAACAAAGCTTCCATTATCATTAGGCTCTAAATTCAATTTAACTAACTGTGAATCACCCATTCGTGACCCGATATAAACAACTCCATTATCCAAATAAGTCATACACTCAGGTATTGTTATTTCACCTTTAAATACAAGACAATTAAATCAGCAAAAAATACATAATAAACCACTAAAAAGGTTCAAAAAGCACATTAAAAACAATTACCCAATAATTCTAACTTCAAATCCTTAACAACGTCTTCTTCACACCTCAAGATCAACATAAACAGTCTTCCGGACATATCTCCCAATAGATATCTGGAGGAATCGACTTTACAATAAGAAGTAATAGTCGATTGTCTGATCGGTGGCGGAGCGATAGCGCAGTACTTATTCTCTCCATTAATATAAACAATAGATTCCTGACCAATAATCAAAGCTCCACAATATGGTAGCGGAACAGGTATAAGAATAGTAGACTCAGACTCGACATTGTCTTGTTTCCACTGGCCTTTCGCGAACTCCTTCTCATGCAATGATATCTCGTATGTCTTAACGTGTCGTGAAGTCTGGTCTTGATGTATGAATGCAATGGTAGGAGCCGTACATCCGTAGAGGAATTGTACGTCTGATACGTTTAATTCTTCCATTCTTATGTTAAATGCTTTCAGCTCTCGATTGTCGCGTTCCAGTGGTATCACCTTTTGGTTAATATGGTTTTCAAGTTTAGTTTCCGATAGTTTTTATGTTAATATTACTATTAAATTAATTGTTTTGTTTAGAAATAATTAAAATGACTAAAACTATAATAAATAATGCGTGAAAAGGTTTCGATAATGAGAATAACTATTAATTTTGAAACAATTGAAACTTTTAATCTAAAACTATAACAAATAGAATGATTACAAACAATGACTGTTAAACTTAAGAAAAACTTTCAAAAGATTTCAAAGAGAGAAAGAGATAGAGAGAGTGAGTGAGAATTTGAACAACAGATTGATATTAGAGAAGAACTTGTGTTTGAACTAAAGTAGCATTTCTTCAAAAGATCCATAAAAAAAGAAAAGTTTTTATCAGAATAAATAAAGTTAACAAAAAAACATATCAGAACTAATAACTTGTTATAAGTGACAAAAGCAGTGAAACAATTATTGCAGATAAAAAAATGCAGAATCAATGAAAAGGATTGATGAATACCTTAAACAATCCGTCATAAAGTCTAAGACCAATCATTTTACCGCTGGGATCAATCATACCAATAGATCCCGTTTCAGAAGGTCTTGATATAGAGTCGGCAACATTTCCATGAGCTTTAGTGACCACTTCGAACGAATCGCCATCACGTATACACTCAAGTATTGCCGCATTATATTTATAGGTTAACAAAAATAATAGGTCTTTCTTCTCATTTTCGGGTCTAAACAACTTCATAATAGTTACTCTTCCATAGATTGATATCTCTTTTATTGGTCTCAAACCTTCCGCAGTCACTAAATATATCTCAATTCGTGTCGATTTTGCGATCAATAAATTCAAGTCATTTCCAGACGTGAAGTTTCCTTAGATTTTAAGCATTTAATTGTTATTTAATTTGTTAATTATTTCTTGTAAAGGAAGTGATGATAAAGTTTATAATTTTTGTATTTTTTATGGCTTTTATTATAATTTTAAGTGTCTTTCAAAGTGTTTCTCGTTTTGTAATCGACTGAAACTCTATTCAAATATTTTGTTTTCAATTAAATCTTTATTAAAAATACGATAAAAACTGTTTCAGGACTTCATTTATTACTTTTTGAATTGAAAAACATTTTAATATCAATAAAGTATTGATTTAATAATTGATCGATAAATAAGAGGATTATTTTTTCAATTCAATTACTCTTTGAATGAATTGTTAAATGTCTTATATTTTCAATTTTTTCTGTGAAAATATGATTAAAACTAAATATTTTAATTAAAATTTATTTCCGATTTGTATTGAAAACAATGAAAAATTATGTAAACATTCAGTGATTTTGTTTTTAAATGAATAGAAATATTAAATAATAAAATAAATGATAAAACCTGTGACACAATTGGAAACTCCGGACCCCTTATGAGCGGTCACCACATAATTGAATGCCATTATTATTAATTTAATTCAATTTATATCTAATTATTTTATTAAATAATCATTAATTAATTGAATGAAAAAATAATACTTTCATTGAAACCGGCGTTAAAGCGATGGCGCGTTTGCGGGACTTTCAAAGTATACGTCCTTAAAAACCTATTAAAAAAATAAATAAAGTATTGAAAACTGAATAATGATATCAATAGGGAGTTGAGAAACAATGCGTTTGTCATCGAAAATGTAAACCTTTTTATAATATAATAAATACGAACAAAAGTATGATATGAAAGACTATAAAAAAGTACGAAATTTTATATTGATTTACAATTATTTACACATTATTTTCATAAACATTAAACTATTTAAAAGTCTTAATCAACTATTGAATTGAGACTAAATCTAATTTAAATACAATTATTATTAAATTATGGATATGATAAATACATGCAGTTATAGATATTTGAAACAAATTGAAGGCATTGAAGAGAAAACAATTGAAGACTTCATAAAATATGGCTTTGAAAGTAAATGTGATTTATTAGCCATTGATTTGGATAAAGATTTATCAAAAATGAGTGACATTTCAATGATTCAAAAATTGTTTTTAAGACAAGCGATCATTAATTTCAGAAAGAATATTGAATTATCTGAAAATGAATTGAATAGTAATAAAGTATTGATTAAATCCCACACTAATTATGAAGTTTTCGATAATATAAATAACGCGGATATGAATCAAACCGAAGAAGAATTGGATAAAAACTCTGGTTATAACTCATTTGAAGATGAAATCAATCGAAATGAGGATAATATTAATGCTAAAGAAGTAAGCAATGAATCCATAAATGATGAGACATTTATTAAGCATGAAATCGCTGAAAAAGAAACTGAGTTTTCATTTGATTTTTATTCAAAACGACTGAAAATCGCGAAACAAAATGATAATGATTTGAATGAAATTAAATTAAATCATAATTCAAGTCTTGATTTAAGTCCGAAACTGAAAAATAATGACAATATTAGGGAATTTCAATGTCTTTTCACTAATTGTGGCAAATATTTTATGTGTAAAAATCATTTGAGAGATCATTTGCGGATACATTCGGGAGAAAAGCCTTTCGCATGTCTTTGGACGGGATGTGAGAAACGATTCATCAAAAAATCAGATCTAAATCGTCATGAAATGACACATACGGGAGAAAAACCTTTTGTATGTGAAGTCATTGACTGTGGAAAAAGATTTAGTGAGAAATCACACCTAATTAGACATAACAGAACACATACAGGAGAGAAACCATTCAAATGTGATGAATGCGGACATTGTTTTAATGAAAATTCTCATCTTATTGAACATAAACGCAAACACACGGGAGAGAAACCATATGAATGTGATTTTGATTATTGTGGAAAACGATTCTCACGATTATCAACACTAACGAAACATAAAAAGTCTAAAAAACATACAAAGACTCAAATAACTGATCGCTAAATGACATCTATTTATCGTTAGATTATTTATTATTATTTATTATAACTTAATATAAATTATTGTAAAAATGTGTAAATATGTAAATAACATTTTTTAATATAATAAAAAGCTATCTTTTTCTGAAGTGGAGTTTTACTCAAAGGTCACAATTATAAAATAGTTAATTGTGTGTTTTTTTTTAAAGCGGTGAAGCATTCATTTTATGACTTTTAACATAAAAAGTCGATTAAATTCCTAACTATGCGATCAATTGTAATGGTTTATAAGTGTAGAGGAATTCATCGAATTGATTAAATTATCTCTATTTTAATTCAGGATTCATTCCCTCTGATTCCTGAACGCAGTGGAAAAATCGGAACCCGATTAATGATACTCTAATTATAACTTTTAGCAATAATTATAATTCTTTGAAAATTTGAATTTCTACTGTTCACAAACTTTTTGTCAGTTTTATAAGTTTGTAACTCATATTTCATCTGTTCTTCCGATTAATGACGTGTTTTATAAATTTATTTATTGTTAAACTAAAAATAAAATATAAGAATGCGTGCAATAATGCTATTAAATACATGCATAACATATTTTCCTCGCTTTTCAAAAAGAAAATAGTGTTTTATCGTTGAGTAATATTGTAATCACTTTTATGAAAAAAATCAAGTTTATTCATCGAACAGAAGATAAATGGATTATTCAATTATTACTATAATATTTGTTATTATGGTTTTTCGAAATTGTGAGTTAAGATTTCTGATTGTAATTCTCATATTATTCTAGAGATAATTATTGAAATTATTTATTTATTCAATTAAAAAGCTTTTGGATATGAAGTACACGCAAAATGAGGTCATTATCCAGAATTCACTGATTTATTGTGTGGTTTACGTTATGTCCCGACAGTATTTCCTATAAATTACAAGAAAAAATGTATGAAAATTGAAATTGAAGATAAACAGGTTATAGATATCTTTGGAAATGAATCAGTTGAGAACAAACATACTGTTTATTCTGTTGTTGAGAGGGGAGAAGATTCAAAGTATTCAGAGACTCCCTGGACTGCATATATTGAGATAAATTATTCAAATTTTAGAAATAAATGCAATGGATTCTTACGGCAGCGCATTGTAGAGAATGAGTTAGTTTTTTTAGTTAAAATACTTATTCTCCAAAATTCTATAAAATTTTGATTATTTTGGTGAAGTTTTAAGAATCGTCTCTGAGATTGAATACTAAAATTTATTATAAGCTAAAAGAAATTTCAATCTGTTTAAAATATATATCCAAATAGGACTCAAACTCGAAAATTTCAAATACCAGTTCATTCAACTTTTTAAAAAATAATTATATTTTAAATCAAATATAACAAAAATATCACAATTACAGTAATGACTAAAGTATTGAATTATATTTATTTACTAATTATGATCCAAATATTTTGTACAATATTTACTAAAAAGGTCCAAATATTCACCTAAAATATACTTATTTTCAAGATTTATTGTGAAAAATCAGAACTTTAAGGCAAAATTTGCTGAAAAATTTGATCAATATTGAAATATCTTAGATATTTTTGCATTTATTGAAGCCTTAATGTAGAACTTATATAATGTTGAGTAAAGCTGTTCTTAGCGAGAAAAAATGCAAACCGAACCGAACCGCTATCCGCTGACATTCGAACCGAACCGATCCGCGAAACCTCCTATTCATTTCAGAACCGAACCGAACCGAACCGAACCGAACCGAACCGCTGACAGAAGTTCTACGAACCGAATCGAACCGCGGGTATCCGCGGTTAACCGCAAATTTAA
>JAQFXV010002227.1:0-10927 GCA_034694065.1 Camisia spinifer
TTTGATTCATAATTTAAAAATTGAATTTCAATCATTAATTGATTAAATTCTGCAAATGTCGATCAGTCGGTTGTCGACGAGTTTATACAGTAGTTATAGTTTACTTTAAAAACTTTAATTGATTTTATTTAGGAAATCGTTAACATGCAGTCAACAACACTCGCCAGAGGAATGTTAGGTCTCCTCACATATTGTCCTCAAGAAGTCGCACATCTGAGAAAAGAGTTATTAATAGCCGCGCGTCATATTCTGGCCACTGATTTGCGAATAAGTGAGTCAATGCTTTCTCATTAAATGAAGTTATGCTTGATTTTTATCAAAATTTATTATAGAATTTGTGGGACATATCGAACAACTTTTTGAAGAAAATATTCTGATTGGAAACGGTTGGACAGCATATGATTCTCTTCGACCACTCGCTTATAGTACAGTCGCTGACTTAGTTCATCACATTAGACAACATTTGCCTCTTAAAGACTTGGCCGCAGCCGTTAATGTATTTTCAAAGAATGTTCACGACGAGTCTCTGCCAACATCTATTCAAACGATGTCGTGTAAACTCCTTCTAAATTTAGTTGAATGTATTCGTTCGAAATCAGAACAGGAAAGCACTAATGCCAGGGATTTATTGATGCGAATGCTTGAAGTGTTTGTAATTAAATTCCGAAACATAGCGAGTCTGCAATTGCCGGCACTCATCCTAAAGTCAAAGCCAGTTCTGCCGCCAACGACTCCACAAACAGGTACAGCAGTTGATGTTAATAAGTTTGATGATCTCAAGATGTCAGTTGGCTTTCCGTCTAATATTGGAGACGTTTCTGCCAAAGACGATAAACCAAAGTTTGGATTTCCGACATCTCCTGCAATCAACTATTCAGTGACCGACTGTCGAAGTTTGGTTAAGACATTAGTTTGTGGTGTAAAGACCATAACGTGGGGCATTCCATCACTTAAACTTCCCGGAGAAACAATACAACAATCAACGTCTGGTGTCAAGCAATTTCATCCAAAAGAAACAATTGTTTTCATTCGATTAGTAAAGTATGCGATGCAAGCGCTCGATATCTATTCATTGACTGGAACTCCAGTTGCAAACACTACTCCCAACACTGGTCTCAATCAAACCGCACTTTTGAGACCACCAGTCATGCAAACCGTTCGCTCAAAAGAAGAGAAGGAAGTTCTCGAACATTTCGCTGGTGTCTTCACAACTATGAATCCGCAAACATTTAATGAAGTCTTTTCATCAATGATTGATTTCGTTGTCGAACGAATCAATTCTAATTATGCGCTTCAAATCGTCGCCAATTCATTTCTAGCCAATCCTCAAACGTCACCCATTTTCGCAACAATTCTTGTCGAATATTTACTCGAAAGAATGGAAGAAATGGGCTCTAATATGGAAAAGTCTAACTTATACTTAAAACTATTTAAATTAGTGTTCGGTTCCGTTTCATTATTTGCCGCAGAAAATGAGCAAATGCTTAAACCACATCTTCATAGTATTGTCAATCGATCGATGGAACTCGCATTGACTGCTAAAGAGCCTTATAATTACTTTCTACTATTGAGAGCATTATTTCGTTCAATCGGCGGCGGAAGTCATGATCTACTTTACCAAGAATTTCTTCCATTATTGCCGAGTCTTCTTCAAGGACTCAATAGTCTTCAAAGTGGTTTACATAAGCAACATATGAAAGACCTATTCGTTGAGCTTTGTCTAACAGTACCGGTAAGACTAAGTAGTTTATTGCCATACCTGCCTATGTTAATGGATCCATTGGTATCAGCTCTAAACGGTTCACAAACATTAGTCAGTCAAGGATTGCGAACATTAGAATTATGTGTGGATAATCTTCAGCCCGACTTTCTGTATGAACACATACAGCCAGTTAGGGCTGAATTAATGCAAGCGCTTTGGAGAACACTTAGAAATCCTGCCGACAATATATCTCAGGTGTCGTTCAGAGTTTTGGGCAAATTTGGCGGAGGAAATAGAAAGATGATGACTGAACCACAGAAATTAGAATATAATGAAAATAGAGAAGGATTTAACACAAATGGATCCACAATTGTTGTGCTCTTTCAAGAACATCGAACTGCTATCAATTTGCCGATCGATAGAGTCATTGAAACTGCTTTTAATGCACTCAAATCTTCGAGTACTGATCCCTTCTATAGGAAGCAATGTTGGGAAGTGATTAAAGGATATTTAGCGGCACATATTCAACAACAACAGGGAGAAGACGAAAAATATAGAATTCAGCATTTCTTCACTCATCAAAGTTTCAATAATGGAGACATAAATCCAATTCAGGGGCCATTCTATAAATGTACTGATAATGAGCTGAGAAAAGTGCATGAAATGGCATTGACGGGAATGTTTGTGGCGGCAGCTATTAAAGAATTGCGTCAAGTAGTGCTACCATTCATGGTCTCAATTGTAAGGCATTACACATTAGTTGCCATTAGCCAACAGTGCGGACCAATTAATTTAGGCGGAAGACAACATAAACTCCAAGGAATGGATCCGTTAGTATTCATCGATGCGGTGGCGGCTATAATGGGTCACGAAGAGAAAGAGTTATGCAAACCCGGACACTGGGCTCTAATTTTCATATTAGACACAGCGGTGGCAGTGCTCGGCAGTAAAGAGCGCGCGTGTCAGCTGCCTATCTGTGAATATCTCGTTGAAAGAATGTGTTCACTCTGTTATGACAGAGCCTGGTATGCAAAACTTGGCGGATGTATTGCTATCAAGTTCTTGTTCGAGAAGATGACTTTGAAATGGGTTTTTGGACATCAATACCTCCTTTTGAAGGCTTTGTTATTCGTAATGATGGATCTGACTGGAGAGGTGTCCAGCGGTGCGGTCGATATGGCGAAGACTAATCTCGAGAAGATGTTGAGCTATTGCGGAACACCTATTGTTTCTGACGGCACTAATAATGATTTGATTGAAGCCCAACGCAAATCATTACATGAAGTGACTCAAGAACTCGTACGTCAGGTCACGTCTCCCAACACTTGTGTTAGAGAACAATCAATGCATTCGCTTCAGGTTTTGGCTAAAGTTAGTGACAAAAGTGTAACCGAAATAATGGAACCGCACAAAGATATTTTGGCTGATATGATACCACCCAAAAAGCATTTATTACGTCATCAACCCGTCAACGCACAGATCGGTCTCATGGATGGCAATACATTCTGTACAACATTAGAGCCCAGACTATTCACTATCGATATAAGTATTCCAGAACATAAATCATTTTTCGCCGAATTGTTTGCATTGTGTGACGCCGAAGACGCACAACTGGCAAAGTTTCCGTGTTATAAGAATGTGACTAATTTAGTGCCACTCAAAAAGTCTGCGTTGAGAGCATTGGCTGCCTGTCATTATATACAGCAGTGTAAGGATAAGATTTTCGTTGTATTGAATAAAGCTTTGAATTCTAAAGAGTTCGAATTACAAGAAATCGGATATGAATGCATGAAAAAATTCATTGCAAACACACAAATCGAAACCGAAACCATTCACGCAAATCTTCGTCCACTTCTACTAGTTTTGGGTGATTTTCGAGCCCTTAGTATTAATGTTTTACAAAAGTTAAGTTATATGACTAGACTATTCCCAAATACTTTCAATGAGAAACTATGCGATCAAATGGTCGTACATTTGAGAAAATGGGCTGAAACTGCTTTAATTGCTTTGAGAAATGGACAAAAAAATACTGAAGAAATGAAAATTTGTGCCGCAATTATAAATCTTTTTCATGAGGTATTTATTTGAATTTTGTTCACTATTAATGTCAGAAAATTAACCTTAAATAATATGATAGCTTTCGGCCGCGAGTGCTAAATATGCAGAAATACTGATGGGAATAGTGTTCAAAACAGAGAAGCAGATGATGATCGAACCCGGGAGTAAATTACGAGATCCTCTGAGAAAGTTTTTGCAAAGATATCCGTCGCATACGATTGATCTATTGTTTTTAGAACGAAATATGAATGAAGATCAGATCTATAGATTTGTAAAGGTATGAATGCTTTTACAATAATTATGCAATAAAAAGTACATTAAATATTTGTCATACTTTAGTATTTGCTAAAAGGAAATGAAGGTCTAGTATTCCGTCAAACAGTTCAACAGAACGCACATAAACTGGTAAAGATGGCAAAGGGACCTATTCTTGTACAAGAAAGAGTTCCAGTGCCTCCGTCTCCGACACCATCGCCAGCAGCACAGTCTTCACCTCAAACACAATCCCAAATGGATAGTACGGGTGCTTCACAGCCGGTTACAGTTTCTCCATCACAGCCACAAACAAAGACAGTCCCCATAACCTATTCTCTCAAATTTCAGGCCATTTCTATCACTTCAATTCTTGTTAAATATGATGAGCAATGGCTGGCCGGACAGCAAGAACTAGTGGATGCACTCAAGAAAGTTTGGTGTTCTGATGAATTTCACACTAAATATTATGGTAACGATTGTGTCGATTATCTTCATTGGAAAGAACCTAAACTTTTAGCCAAATGTTTGCTCAATTATTTCCAACAAAATCCAAGTGATATCGAATTGTTATTTCAATTGTTGCGCGCATTTATGGGAAGATATTTATGTGAATTTGATTTTCTGCGCGATTTCCTCGAGAACACAGTTGCGAGTAATTATACAATTGAATGGAAACGCGACGCTTTCTTCAAATTTGTTGAAATATTTCACAACAGTTCTTATCAGCAGGAATTGAAGGCTAAAGTACTACAGTATGTGATCGTTCCGGCATTTTCGATATCATTCGAGCGCGGAGAGGGAGAGAAATTGATTGGGGGCCCGCCGGCTCCAGAACATGATAATCACGACAATCTGATCAGTGTGTTCATAAACAAAGTTATAGATCCGGACAATCCGTTCGGAATGTCGGACTCCGTCCGTATACTTTTATTGCAATTTTCATGTTTATTAGTAGAACAGGCGTCGCCTCATATACACGACGCCGCAAATAAAAGACAGGGAAATAAATTGCGAAGACTAATGACCTTTGCCTGGCCCTGCCTTCTGGCCAAGAACTGTGTCGATCCCGCCACTAAATATCACGGACACCTTCTTTTAGCTCATATCATAGCAAAATTTGCAATTCATAAACGCATTGTTCTTCAAGTATTCCACAGTTTACTCAAAGCCTTTGCAGTGGAAGCGCGAACTGTTGTGAGACAAGCCTTAGAAATATTGACGCCAGCAATGCCTCAAAGGATGGAAGACGGAAACACTATGTTAACTCATTGGACTAAAAAGATCATTGTTGAAGAGGGACATACTTTGGCTCAATTGGTTCATATGTTACAACTTCTTGTTAGACATTACAAAGTCTATTATCCCGTTCGACATCATCTCATCCAACATATGGTCACTTCTGTACAACGTTTGGGATTCACTCCAAACGCTACGATTGAACACAAGAAAATAGCTGTCGATCTCGTAGAGGTCATCATTAGGTGGGAATTCCAAAGAATCCGTGAAGAACAGGATCAAGTGGCGAGTCCTTCAACAGTAGCGGTCGACAGTCCAACACTTGCCACTCATCGCCCGCGTGTTACCAGTGCTTCACCTCTGGTTCCGGGTATTGGAAAACCAATGCCTGTCGATAGTAATAAACCGATTGAAAAACAACACGTGGATTCAGTCGTTAACTTTTTGTTACGACTCGCCTGTCATGTAAATGAAACGGTCACAAGTGTTGGCTCTTCAGGAGAATTACTTTCACGTCGTTGTGTCGCTCTTTTGAAGAATGCCCTCAAACAAGAGGTTTGGCCGAACGCAGAGCTCAGACTCGGCTGGTTTGACAAACTATTAGCAACTGTAGAACAACAACAGCCAAACTTTGGTAATATATGTACAGCACTCGAGCTGTTGTGCTTTCTCTTAAATATTTTGAGAAAAGAGGTTGTATTGACCAGTTTCAAGCCATTACAACGTGGAATCGCTCTTTGTATGACATGTAATAACTCAAAAGTGATACGTTCTGTTCATAATTTATTATCCCGTTTAATGAACATCTTTCCTCCCGAACCGACCACTTCCAACGTGGCGTCAAGACATGAAGAACTCGAGACTCTGTACACATCAGTCAATAAAATAATTCACGACGGACTCAATAATTACGAAAAAGCGACCTCTGCTTCGCCGTCAACTCTTTTCAGTACATTAATGATTCTGAAGGCCGCCTGTCTTAACAATCCGTGTTATATCGATCGTCTGATTACACCATTTATGAGAGTTTTACAGAAGATGGCTCGCGACCACTTGACCCCACCCACACCCACAGATTTAACGACACCGATGGGTACAGAATTACTAATATTGAGTCTCGATTTAGTCAAAAATAGAATTGGAGTCATGGGTCAGGAAATGAGGAAAGCTTTCATCCAAACAATACTCGTCGGCTTAATAGAGAAATCAACTGATTCTAAAGTTATGAAAGCAATAACTAAAATGGTTGAGGATTGGGTCAAAAATAAAGGACCTTTTGGTGCAAATCAGGCGCCTATTCTCAGAGAAAAAGCTTTATTACTTATCAAAATGATGCTTCACATTGAAAAACGATTTCCTGATGACTTAGAACTTAACGCACAATTTCTGGAGTTAATAAACTATGTTTACAGAGAAGAAACTCTGAAGAATAGTGATCTAACGCCTAAACTGGAGCCGGCTTTTATGGCTGGCCTCAGATGTATTCAACCGCATATTAGAGCCAAATTTTTCGAAGTTTATGACGCGAGTATGAGAAGAAGATTACACGAAAGACTGATGTATATCGTTTGCTCACAGAATTGGGAAACTATTGGACAGCATTTTTGGATCAAACAATGCATTGAACTCCTAATGATTACAGCGGTTCCGACCGTTTCAATACAAAGTGCAAATCCTGCAGCACTTCTTCCGTCAGTGACAGCAGTTATTAGTTTAGGTGATCAGCAGGAAAGGGCAACTTTTGCTAATTTGACCCCTGAGTTAATGGATGTCGACGTCTCTCCTCCTGATAAAGAAGATGAAGATATGGTTGAAATTGAACTCAATTCGACTGAAGAGCCTCGCGGTTCAGCAGTTATCGGCAATATTATTGATCCGTTGACTTCCAGTGTTTTGGCCGCCGGAGGGGTTCGTCGCCCGAGTACTCCATTAGACCCTAAACAACATTTACAATCAATTCTTTTGAGGCAAACCAAGTTCTTGGACAGTTTGCGTGAAACGCGTGTCATCACATTCTTAACATCAATGTCTCAATTGTCTCATATGGACACTGGTTTAGCACAGCATATGTGGATTCAATTGTTTCCTCGTATTTATAAGATATTAAGTGAGAGACAACAGAATTTATTATCATTAGAAATCGTGCCCTTTCTGTGTAGTGGTAGTCATGTAGTCCAGAAAGACCATCATCCGTCTGCAATCGGAACTTTCATGGAAGCCGTGGCCTTATGTACGCCTCCAATAACTATAAGACCGTGTCTTCTAAGATATCTCGGAAAGTCTCATAATCTGTGGCACAGATCCGCTCTTTTGCTGGAAAACGCTTTCGACAGAGCGGGTGCTAATAATGCCAACAATAATGCCTCTCAACCGAAGATAACTCGCGCCACAACAGCTACTGATTATGATTTCGAGCCGACAACGTCTTTACCCGCGTTATCTCAAACGCAAGAAGCACTCGACGCTCTCGCAGACATTTACGAGCTTTTGAAAGAAGAAGATTTATGGGCAGGACTTTGGCAAAAGAGGGCAAAATATAATGAAACATTGGTTAGTATAGCATTCGAACAACAGGGATATTTCGAACAATCTCAGGGCGCATATGAGTTGGCTATGAGTAAAGCTCGGAATGATTACAACACAAACGCGTCTCCGGTGTCTCTTCAGGGAGAGTATAGATTATGGGAAAGACATTGGATCCGATGTTCTAAAGAATTGAATCAATGGGACTTATTGTTAGATTACGGCAACTCGAAAGGTTGTGCGAATCCATTCCTAGTATTGGAGAGCGCGTGGAGAGTTCCCAATTGGGCTCTTATGAAAGATGCTCTCTTTCAAGTAGAGGCCAATTGTCCTAAAGAGATGGCCTGGAAAGTCGCTCTATATAAGGGATATAATGCTATTTGTAGTGCAGAAGAACACAATTTATCAATGGTTGACAAAATGGTCGAACTCTCCACAAATCTATGCATCAAAGAGTGGAGGCGTTTACCACACATCGTATCGCAGATCCATATCGTTCTATTACAAGCCGCGCAACAGATTATGGAATTACAAGAAGCCGGACAAATACATCAGGGATTACTTCCCGGGAATTTGGGACGAACTTCAAGTTTGCACGACATGAAAGCCATTGTGAAGACGTGGAGAAATCGATTGCCAGTATTGGCCGATGACTTATCTCATTGGAGTGACATTTTCACGTGGAGACAACATCACTATCAGGCTATTGTTTCACATTATGACTCAACTAATAGTATAACAAATGCCAATAACAGTACTAATCAAGCAGTTGCGGCCGCACTCACAGCCACGGGTCAGTCCGATCCTCAGGCATCACATGCTATGCTTGGAGTTCACGCATCCGCGCAATCAATCATTCATTACGGCAAAATTGCGAGAAAACATAATCTCGTCAGTGTATGTCTCGACTCATTGAACAGAATTCATACCATTCCAAGCGTTCCGATCGTAGACTGTTTTCAGAAAATCAGACAACAAGTCAAATGTTATTTACAATTGTCGACAACGATGGGAAAGAATGAGCTTCAGGAAGGACTAGAAGTGATTGAGTCAACTAATCTGAAATACTTTTCAAAAGAAATGACAGCAGAGTTCTATGCACTGAAAGGAATGTTTTTGGCACAAATCGGACGATCAGATGAAGCGAACAAAGCATTCAGTGCCGCCGCACAAATGCATGACACGTTAGTGAAGGCGTGGGCTCTCTGGGGAGACTATTTAGACTCCATGTTCTCTAAAGACCGATGGGACTCCAGACAAATGGAAATAGGAGTGTCTGCGCTCACCTGCTATTTGCACGCCTGTAGACATCAAAACGAAAGCAAATCACGCAAATATCTCGCGAAAGTCTTATGGCTTTTGAGTTATGACGACGAGAAACTAAGTTTAGCAGAAGCTGTCGACAAGTATAACGTTGGAGTTCCGCCTAATAGTTGGCTGCCTTGGATTCCACAACTGCTGACATGTTTAGTTAGAAATGAAGGCAAATTAATAATGAATATTTTGAGTCAAGTGGGAAGAGTTTTTCCGCAAGCAGTCTATTTCCCAATCAGAACATTATATCTGACACTAAAGATGGAACAAAGGGAGAAATACAAAACACTAGCGATCATAACGGCTTCGAATACTTCGAGCACTCCAACCACTACACCATTGCTGACAACAACTATTGGTTCATCACAATCAATGCCAACAATTACGGGCACAATAGAAGGTCAACAGCAATCAGCTCAAGTCCAACCCGATCCCATTCGAGCCACACCTCCGATGTGGCGCTGCTCTCGAATAATGCATATGCAAAGAGACTTACATCCGACTATACTTTCGTCATTAGAAGGGATTGTGGATCAAATGGTTTGGTTTCGCGAGAACTGGTATGAAGAGGTGTTGAGACAATTGCGTCAGGCATTGGCCAAGTGTTATGCGGTTGCGTTCGAGAATAGAGCGAATGTCGCCGAAGCGTCTGTAACACCACATACTCTGAATTTCGTGAAGAAATTAGTTTCAACTTTTGGTATCGGTATAGAAAATGTTTCGAGTTCTGCCTCAACTCCAAACTTCGCAACCGCTGCGTCAGAATCTCTCGCAAAGCGAGCTCAGGCGACAGCACAAGACCCTGTGTTTCAGAAGATGAAGGGTCAGTTCACGACTGACTTTGATTTCAGCGCTCCCGGAGCTATGAAACTGCATAATCTCATCACTAAACTTAAGAAGTGGATTAAAATACTTGAGGCCAAGACTAAACTATTGCCCAAATCCTTATTAATCGAAGAGAAATGTCGGTTCTTAAGCAATTTCTCGCAGCAAACCGCTGAGGTTGAACTTCCCGGAGAGTTCTTATTACCCAAACAAAGCAATTATTACGTCAGAATCGCACGCTTTATGCCTAGAGTTGAAATTGTCAGCAAACATAATACGGCCGCTCGAAGACTATACATTCGCGGACATAATGGCAAAATATATCCTTATTTAGTAGTCAACGATTCGTGTCTCAGTGACGCCAGACGTGAAGAAAGAGTTCTTCAGCTCCAAAGACTCCTTAATCACTATCTCGGGAAACAAAAAGAAACAGCGAAACGATTTCTAAACTTCACAGTTCCTCGAGTTGTGGCCGTTAGTCCTCAGATGAGATTAGTTGAAGACAATATCAGCTCTATTTCATTGCTAGACATTTACAAACAAAGAAATATGAGAAGAGGTACAGAACATGACGCGCCTATTGCTAAATATTATGACCGATTGGCTAACGTTCAGGCGAGAGGTTCTCAGGCATCACATCAAGTCTTAAGAGATATTCTTAAAGATATTCAGACATCGATGATTCCGATCACTTTAATCAAAGAATGGGCGGCACAAACATTTCCAGCGGCAACGGATTTATGGACTTTTAGAAAACAGGTAATCGATTGTCAAATAAAATATTGTTTTTTTAAACCTTTACTGAAAGAATGAATAATTAAATTGATTTGAATTGTAGTTTATATTACAACTATCTTTGGCCGGTTTCGCGGAATTCGTTCTTCATTTAACACGACTTAATCCTGATATGATGTATATTCATCAGGACAGCGGACTGATGAATGTGGCGTATTATCGTTTTGAGATCGACGACATCACTGGTAAACATCTTGAGCTCAAACATCTTAAGCTCAA
>JAQFXV010002228.1:0-10925 GCA_034694065.1 Camisia spinifer
TATTTTGATAAGAATGAGAAAAGAAAATTATTATCTATAATGACTGAGTTCGATAAACCACTGGACACCCAGTATAAAAAGCTGAATATTACTTTCATGCTTATAAAAAATGTTTATTCTGGAAGAAATATATATATCTAAAGGAAATAACATAAACCCATATACAGTACGCGAATATTTGATAGCAGTCACACCCAGTTTGTGAATTCTTCGCGAGTTCAAAGAGCACAGAAAAGTGTAATATCGCGTGATATAATTGTATCAATAGAATTGAACTCATTATTTTTTCTATAACTTATAAAAAATAGATAAATGCATAATTGAATAAATGGGTAAAGCAAGCTATCATTTCAATGCAAAGGAATATCGAAAAAATTTAATGCAAAAACAAAGTATACCGTAAATAGAGAGCGTGTTCTAACTATTAAGTTTATTAGTACTTCTTTTGGGGCGAACTTAAGAATATTATACTTTTTAACCTAATATAATTCAACATGAATAAGATATTGACTAAATTCATAAAATAGATTAGTTGAGAGATAAGCCCTTTTCTTAGTAAGGAATCGATTCTCAAACAATTCAAAGAATAAATGATATTTTTCTGGATGGCCTGACGATCATTCATTTGTACAGTCATTAAATAAGTGCTATTCTTCGATATCGATACTTATTATTAACGAGATCCACACTTTCTGTGATATTGAAGTTTGTTATTTGAGTTATTGATTAGTTTTGTTAAAATGAAATAATTCACTCATGAGTTGAAAAAACTGTAAGTTATTCTTAATAATCAAAAGGTTCTTAAAAATTCTCAAAAATGATCAAACTTTTCAATAGCATAAAATTTGAGGTCAATAAAAAAAGATTGATTGGACATTAATTTTGAATCGATAAACTAGTTCATCTAAAAAGAGTGGTAAATTTGCAAAAAGTCATCTTCCATTGCTTTTCAAGTTCATGATCTTATTTCTTTTACTGACTGTACTATCTTATAGATAGTGATGTAGAACATAGTATAAAGTAAACAATGAATCAAACCTTTCATGACATACTTTACTGTTAGAACAGTATTTTATTGAAGTAAAAAAGTTGGGATAAATATGTTATTCCATTCCTTGAAAGTCATGCAATGCATTTATCTTTTAAAGCAGAACAGATGTCGTTATAAGAATACATAAAAATCGGTCATTTGAGATATGGTCCGAAAATGAATGGCTCTAATTGAGAATATAATGACTTTCGCTTTTATATCTCTAAACATTTTGCTTTATTGAGCCATTGGTTTTCGAGTTAAGGCAATAGTGTTAATGATAGATCTGAATTGCCTTTTAAATTAAGGATTAATTCATATCATAAATATTATCTTCAAAATTGTTTCTTTGTTAAGAAAATCCGAAAAGTATATTATGTAATAAATGTTTTGATTAATGAGTTATGAAATATCTTTCATATGAGAGTCGAATTAATGATTATTAAATTAATTATATTTTAAAAGTAATTCTTTGAAGATATCAACGATTATGAAAGTGAAAAACAGATTCGAACACTTATGACACTTTCAATCGAATTGATTTGTTTGAGAAAAAAATTTGAGTGAATCTCAATTCGATTTAGAACAGAAGCCAAAAATCCATCTTTAACTTAATCTTGTTTTTAGGATGCAGTCTTTGTATAGTAAATAGAATGTCAGTCAGATTAAATTGAACACCACTGGTCTGAACCATCAAAAACAGATCAATATGAAGCAAGTTATTTGCACACATGCACTCACACACATACACCAGCATATATTGCACACATTTTTTATCACATGAAACAATGCTTGTACTCATGCGGATCACATTCGTTCTTTTCCAATGAAATTAGAAATTTCAGTTTTTATGGCTATAATAGAATTGAGTTTCCATACTCTAATAGGAATGACACATCTTATACTTATTCTGGAGCCATTATCTTTTAGAAAAGTTCACCTTTGTGTTTATTGTCACATATTTATTGAAGATTTCCTTTCAAAAATTCAAAATCAAGGAAATTGCATTTTATTCGATCACATATGTTATGCTATTGTAAGTTTTGAATTTTACTCATTTAAATGAAAAATTATCAAAATATCGACAAATACGGAGTTTTATAACTCGTGCTGAAGTAAATAAATCTATAATATTGAACTCTAGAAATAGATTTTAAAATTTTTAGTTTTTCACTGAAAACTTTAGTCAGTGTTTACGCAAAGCTTTATAATCATTTTCCTTAGTTTTCAATGGAATTACTGAACTTTATCATTTAACTAATGGGAAAAACAGTATTGTATAAGACTTTTTAACGATTCATTAATATGCAAATTTCGGTAAAACTCAAAACAACAATGAAATGAAATATCTCAATATGAGAACTTCTGAACTATTAATTTACTGATAGACTTGAATGAATAGTTAGATCAAACTTAGAAAAAAGCAATCATTGATAGATCAGATTAAATATAAGTTTTTGTTAAGAGAACTTTCAATAAATTATAGATTTTTCAACAATTTTCAGTATCTTTTTGTTACCTTTTGTTATACTGTATTTGGTTTTGATTAGAAATTTTCTCTTTGAATCATTTAATGTTTTTGTTGACTTGAAATAACATCGAATTTATAATTAAAGGAAATTAAAATTGTTTATCCGTTCAGGAAATTAAAATAACTGATTAAAATTGTAAATGCATGAGATGTGATACAAAGCGTGAACTTTGTAATCAGAAAAGGCAAACTTGAAAAACATTGAGCCCCACATCGCAGAAGCCAATGATTCTCAACAATATCACAAGTTCTATCTCTTGTGTATTAGTTAAGCACAACATTAACCGATTAATGAATTGGTAACACCAGAGAAATACTTGTGTGGTAACACTCACTACTTTTCTCTTTGACTTAGAATTACATTTTCATCCGTTAAAATGCAGACAATTTTCACTTCAATGACTTAGAAAAGTAGCAAAAGTGCATTGAAATATATAGAAAGAATCATTAACTGAGAACATAGTCCGACATTCATTCCATTTTAATGTGACAAAAGAATTGTGATTTATATGTGGTCTCTAACCTATTCGAGGCATTGAAATATATTGTACACATTTTGTTTATAACAATGAAAATACGTATCGAAAACCTTATATTATTCATTTTAACATTACTTTTCAGGTGAAACATACAGTCGGTTATAAGTTTGAGAATTTCTTTTAACTATTCCTAAGCCTTTACTAGAGATGAACTTTTTTAGTATAAATTATGGTTTACAATAAACCTTTTGAAGAGAAACTGCATAACTTTTTCTAGAATACTCTGTCTATCACTTATCTGTGTTTAAAGGATTATTATATACTATACTTTTTAAGTTGGACAAAAATACATTTGTTTGTTTTTTATACTAGTCATTGAAATCCAAATCCATCCTTTTATTTTTATAAAAAATTATGGGAAATCATGCATAGATTGAAGGAGGAGTTTTTCATTGGAATACTTTCTTTGCAAGCCTTTATTATCCTGAAAATATTCCAATAAAATTGATCAATTTGAGAGTTACGGATCCTCAAAAACCTCTGTTTTCAGTTTTTCCACTGACTGCTTATTGCATAACAATTTGGTCACAAAACTACTGAACCACCGAAAATATCATTAGTTATGAAACAAACAACACATCAGTTTGTTATATAATAAATACTTCATAAGATACATATGAAATATTATTATGAATTATAACTAATAACGTGCTTACTATAGATAATTCAAACCAACAACACAATGGAAAGTGACAAAAAATACATCAATAATACAATGAATGCTAGAATTTATTGGTTATGAAACATAATTCTAATTTATAGATAAACATTATTTTGTCACCATTTCAGTCTTTCTTATCTTTAATAATCAAATAAAATGATGTTAATGAACACACTTGATTTCCGCTAAATTTTAATAAATAAATTCAACATTTTGAACAATATTTCAACATAAATTGATGTTGTATTGACTTAAGAACAAATCTCGAATTATTACATAAAGAGCATGAATGGCAAAAATTTGCCATTAATTTTATAGACATTTGTTTTTTGAGCCAAAATTTTGAATAGTGTGATATAATATAGTATAACATAATAACTTATAAAATTATTTTTGCATTATCATACAGTTTTATTGATTTCTCAAGTTTCAGTAAATATTTAATGAAGAATATTGCTCAATGAAATGGCGATTCATTTCTTATCGAACCATAAATCACAATGTGTTTGAAGCTTCCTCATGTGTAAGGAGGGGGGGGGGTGTAGACCCTCTGGAAAAACTGAAAAGTTATATGTTGGTTATAAAAGTGAATAAGTAAATTTGTGGTAGGAGTTTTTATAGTAAGTTCCTGATTAGTTTCGTGAGATATCTGTACAAAATTCAAGAACAACTTTTTATATAACTTTTCATTGCTTAACATAAATCTCTAATAGAAATTCGGACAATATATTATTTGACATGAAACTCATATAAAAGGCCATTAAAGCTATCACTTATTTATGAGAAGAATTGGAACTATCTAGAAAATCAACCTTATGATATTCACATAGCTTAACTCAGCTTATACTCAATTATTGGAGTATAATAATTTCACTAATCAATTAATATAAACTAATGAAAGTCTTAATTTTCAACTTAATTTCGCGAAGACTTATTATTTTGTTTAGTATTTAAGTTAATTAAGATATTTCTTTCAATAAATCCTATCAAATATTGAAGAGTTGACATTTTTTCATCAGAGGTTCATTCAAATATATTATGAGGAAATATTTTCTTGCATCAGAACATTTATATTTTCACCTAAAAAATTATAACTAGAAATTTGTCAATAGAAATATGAGAGCAAACTTTATAAAGTTTCAAAAGAAAATAGCTGTTATGCTGAGGAGTTACAAAAGAACGGACACTGAAATAGACTTCAAAGCCAAAAGCTTATTCATATTTTAATAGATTTCTAAGCATCTCTGAAATGCAATTTTAAAATTGAATTCGACAAATGCCAAAAAAATGTATCTCTTATTTTTTCTCTACTGTTCAGACATAAGAGGGTTTACATTATTATTGATAATTTTTTCAGATTTGCTTTTGTTAAAAGAAATCTTGAATGGGATGAAATGTTTAAAGAATAGAATCACTTGTTATTTCTAAACATTCTTATAACAATTTTCTTTTTCCAATCAATAATACTGGTGTAAATATGATTGGTCTCAAAAATTTCTGTTGTGAAGATCCAAATGAATAAATAAATTAACTTTTATGTTCAGTTTGATTTAAAAGTCTTGCATTAGCTCCAGAAAAGACAACTAAAAGACAACTGAAGACTATATTATTGATAATGAACCAAATTGAGTAATTTTTCTTGAATTCATTAATATTTACTGTGAAGGTTGATCTCATCTACTCTTAAAAGCAGAGGATAACGGAGTATTCCCATCAGCTTAACATAAATTTGATCAGTTAAGTCAGTAATTTATAGATAATGATCTTTTTTTGTTTTCTACGAATTTATTTTCGAAATAAAGTGTTGTGAACGGGATTTGACGTTTGGGAGACTTAAAATTTGAGCTCGATATTCAATCAAAATAAAATTGAATCGTTATCTAAAATTAGACATTTTTCTGGTTTTAATGCATAATAAGTAATAATGATTATATCAATTTAAAGTAAAATGAACAAATATCTTGAAATTTCAGAGTTTCGAATTCTGGGTAGTTCTGATTGCTATTCCTATAGTTTCCAATTCATATTCCATAGTAATTACAGCTGTGCTCTTATCATATTTTGTCTATCAATTTGATGTAATATTAATAAAGATAAGTAATGTTTGCATTTATATCAATAATGCCCATAAATGACTTTTTAAAGCTTAGTTTTACCACTTATTTTGCTATTTCCAAAAGCCATTTATTTGGAACCAGAGTCAGATCAACTAAATTGATTGCTTGAATAACAATAACGTTATTTAATTTTATGATTTTATATTGCTATTACTGGCAAAAAATTGAATGAACATATTGAATAGAAATGTTTAAATCAACACAAATTCAAATGGATAAAAGGTTTTGAGCAGCAAAATGCTAATCTTGAGAGCTTTGACTACAGTATAAAAGCCTTACGTCGTATCTTTATTTGAGTTTTTATCCCTCCTTATACTTAAGTTTGACTCTGCAGTACTTGACTCAGATCTTCCCTTAAGGTTTGGACTTCAGTCAATAATTGAGAAGATTGTTTTCTATTGCTAGTGATTTGCATCAATTACTTGCTTTTCTCTTTGAATGAGACGCCGTATGTCGATCTCAAATACTTCATATCAGAAATAATACTTCAACATATTGTTAGTTACATAACAACTCCAAGAACTACATTATATTAAAATTAATTTTCAATGCATTCTTTCTCATTTTCCATATAATTCATGATTGATTTTCAGTGACATTTCCATTAAGACTATTATTATTTCCTTCATGAATATGAGAACTAAAATAATATATTAAGTAATTATTTCCTAAGTATTAAAGAAGATTATTAAGTATTATGTTAATTGTTTCATTAATACAAAATTGTTTGAACTAAAAATATATTATAATATAAAACTTTGTTGACATTTAAATTACAAACTAAATCTATTAATCAAGCTTCGAAATGACATTTTTAGGAAAACAGTTATATTTTATAAGGTTTGATCGATTACTTGCATGTGTTGAACATACCGTCAATCCTATTATTATTCAATAACAATGCTTGATATTATTTCTCTAATGGAATAGTTGTACTGCATTATAATATAATGAATATATCAATGCATAAATATATTATTTATTGATAAGATGAAAAACACTGTTGAAATACTGAATAAAAAGTTAGTTTTTCGAGTTGAGTATTGTAAGCAATTTATTTTCTCTTTCATTCCAAAAGGCCTGAGGTTTGAATTTAGATTGATTTCAAATCAACTTCTCATTCATATCAATTAAGAGTTTAAATTTAAATTGAATGTTAAAATATTTGTTTTAAGCACTATTTGATGTTTTCAAATAGAAATGTTAATTTACATTATCAATCCTTGACAGGACACGATTCTTGAAATTTAATCTATATTTGTCTGTCAGACCAAATATCAGATATGAAGTATAAACTATTTTTTCCAAAAACTGATTATATCATAATCTCTTACAAGAAAGGTTCAGAAAATATTATGCATGCAATATGAGTTTTTTTAGTTATCCACTTTGTATGAATTTTCTTAGTAATGTTTATAAAATCAACTTTATTCAGAGTGTAAACACTTCATATCGATTTACTCGTCAATTGTGCCTCAGCTTCAGAATGATCACATTTCAAAAACTGAAGCAAAACGCTCATCTCGTCCTATTATTTGATGTGAAGTGTTTTCATTTTAGCGCTTTTACTTAGATTTTCAGATATTTATGTCACTCCCAGTTAGACATTATAATATTCAATATACGCGTAATCTTTACAGAATTTTACGGAACTGATTAAAAAACTAATTTCAAATAATACGATGTTTGAAAATTGAATGATCAGTTTTGTAGAAATTATTATATTTTTGAAGATATTTTTGAAATTTTCTGAAAGTTCAAATTATTTTTGAATTTAGTTGGTTTTTGCAACCCATGAGATTGCATTCCCTTTCATTCATACATTGTGTGAGATCAACAAAATGTTAACATCAGATATGTTTTGTGATTGATTACTCATTTTATTTGTTTTATTTTCAACAATGTTTATAGAAAAACATTGTTTTCATTCAAAAATTCAATTCAGGTTCTGTAATGCTTAAGCTCTGACAAAATATTTGTTTCAAATGTTTTATCTTTAAAGCCTTGTATATTGTTATAGATTTTGTGGTGATTCCCATCGGTATTAAAGTTTGATGAAAGCTTTACTATAATTTGTCACAAATGTTGAATTAAAATTGATCATATGCTGCATATAATACTTGTTTGGTTTTCTTTTTTGAGTCAACGCTCATGTTTGAAGATCAAAGTAAATATCACTAAAGATATCAAAGTTTTTCATCCAGTATTCCATTTCACACATACAGGAGTATTTTGCCCATAAAAACATCTCTGGAATTTTGATGAAGTTATTAAAATTGATGCCAACGATTGAGTTTAGGTTCAACTTCGATTTGCTTTAACAGATTTGTGGAACCTTTCAAACAATTGAAAGGAATTGAATTTTATTCTTTGGTATAATATAATTACGAATTCTGACATCTATTATCATGAAAACATTTTAAAACTGATGAAGTTTTCTTTGGAAAAACATTCTCTAGCTTTTATAATTCAAATATTATTCTATTTTTTCCACAAAAATTTGAATCATAAAACTTTATACCGAATTCTTTGAAAGGAAATTTTCTTATGTTAAATTTATTCCCTTAGTCTTTGAGCTTAAGATCATTTGAATAAAAATAAGAGATGTCTTTCATGTTAATTTCCATTTGCAAAGTTTCTTAAATCATTATTTTTAATGCATTTCGGAATCTTTGCTCTTACCTAAAAATTTCTTTGAATTCATCCTTCATTTCCTCATTTTCTTCAAACGGCAATCAATAATTTAGTCCTTTTATTGTTTGTTTGATTTATTTTTTTTCTACGCGAATGTTTGCTTCTTTTATTTCTCTTGATTTTATTTTGGGCTCATGTTCATTGATTCCTAAATTACTTTCTGTCCAATAATCTGAAGGAATGTTTTGTTTTTGTCTCAAAATAATTTAAACATTCATTTGAAGATAAGCACAATATAAAAATAGTAGTTTTAATTGAGATACCAGCTTTTAATTAAAATATCAAATTATTATTTTTGAAAATTCAATTAAATTCACTATTGGAAAAAAGAATATTGTAAACCATTTTTTGTGAGTTTAAGGCTGGGCATCAGTATCATGATTACTATTGTTGCTATTATTAAATTATAAACTGTTAAAATATAGAATTTAATTCAATATGTTGTTCAAACAGTCAAGTGTTCAGCAGATCTGATTTACTCTATGAATTCAATTTATATTAATAAATAAAAATTATTGATGAAAAATAAAATTTATAAATAAAAAGTGGTTATACAAATAGATATCCAATTATGAAAGTATTTTTTTTAATGAAAGATTCAAAGTTTTTTCTCCGATTAAAACTTTGATCTTATTCCACATTTCGATACCCTTATGAAAATTGGTGTTTTGTGTGTAATTTGTTTTCGCGGTCGTAACGTATACTGTATAAGTCGAACACGTTCTTCGTTCAGATTCGATACTCGAGATTAAGATCTTCTCATATAGTCTATGAATTTTTTTTTCAAAAAATCAATTTTGCTGTTTTCCCGATGGAATTCTAGAAATTGGTGTTTTCTATGAACTCTGTTTTGGACATTGAATATCTGATTCTGGCCACGACTCTAGAATTTGATGACTATTACTCTTTATTAGTTCTTTATTGTTATTATTTTGAAGCTGAACTATTTTAAGGATAAACCTATTGAATTGAGATATAAATTGCCATTCACTTAAACAATACAACTTAATGATTCGTAACTTTTATATGAAATTTATTGACTTTGAATGTCTTCAAATAATAGATCTAACTTCAGGATAGTTGTAATGCTCAATAAGAGTTGTTTTGAAAGTTCAACACATTATTTTAGGTTATAATGTATTCTACTTAAAATTGAAATATTTATATAAGCTATACTAATTCTAAACAGTCTTCTTTCAATTTTTCTCTTATTTATGGTATTGTTCAAAACAATTCCTCGTGTTTACTTTATATTCGATTCACTGATGAGCACAAAAAATGCTTTATAACACTCTTTTTCATTTAAATACAGCTTCAGGTTTAGCTTAACTTTAAAACTGTAAAATAAATTATATCATTGCTTTTAGATAACTTGATTTTTGAATCTGATTAATAGAATTAGGAGAAAATGTCGTGAAATTCAATTTTTTTCAAAAGACTACCCTATTTTCGAAAACTCACATATAAATATAAATGACTTTTTCGGCTGAATCCCACTATTTTTTAGTAAATGGGTTTCGAGTTATTCAAATTCAACTCTAAAACATGAGATTTACAACAACAAAAATACTATTTAAGGTTAGGTTAGGTTAGGTTAGGTCAGTCCAATAAGACGTGGAGTCCGTTCAGGTGATTACTAATCTGTGGAAAATTTTGCAAAATATTGAGACACATATGAGAATTTTTTCCCGAAAAATGAGCTTACTTTAGGAAAAATTGGTTATGAGCCGCAATGTCAAAGCTTTTCACTTAAGTTAATCTTTTATCTGTGATAAAATTTTATATGGAATAATAAAATGCTGAAGTATTTTTATTGAACTATTAAACTCTGGTCCTAAAGAGTATGAGTAAACTTTCTACTAATAAGTTAGATAAGTTATTCGTTTCACACTTTTAATAATTATTAATATTTCGATTAAATTGATAATTTACTTATGGAATATTAAGAAAAACTTCAAAGGATTTTTATTTTGAACTATAAAATTTAATTAACATCAAAGATTCTTTGATAACTAATATTTATAACAATTTTTTATGAGGATTTAATCCAATGAATTCAGTAGAAAGAAGTTCAATGAAAAAGTTCCCACATTTGTGGTTAGTCTCTTTTGTGACCTATAATAACCTTTTATGGTTTATATGGGTTCTTATGGGTCCACAAACTTCAGAGATTACAATACAATAAGATTGTAATGGATAAATACTATGTCCATCAAAAAATATTTTAAAAAATAATTAATTTAAAAACTTGAAGTCAATATTGAGCCTTTGACTTAAAAATGTACACTTTTGAAGCCTCAAAATATAGAAAAGGCTTATAAGAAATATTAACTTTAAAACAAAATATGAGTAA